>OOFC01022894.1:0-22829 GCA_900323345.1 Pseudochromis fuscus
ACTACTCTACTCTACACTACACTACACTACACTACACTACACTACACTACTCTACACTACACTACACTACACTACATTACACTACACTACACTACACTACACTACACTACACTACACTACACTACACTACACTACACTACACTACACTACACTACACTACACTACACTACACTACACTACACTACACTACACTACACTACACTACACTACACTACACTACACTACACTACTCTACACTACACTACACTACACTACACTACACTACACTACACTACACTACATTACACTACACTACACTACACTACATTACACTACACTACACTACACTACACTACTCTACACTACACTACACTACTCTACACTACACTACACTACACTACACTACACTACACTACACTACTCTACACTACACTACACTACTCTACACTACACTACATTACACTACACTACACTACATTACACTACACTACACTACACTACACTACACTACACTACACTACACTACACTACACTACACTACACTACACTACACTACACTACACTACACTACACTACACTACACTACACTACACTACACTACTCTACACTACACTACACTACACTACACTACACTACACTACACTACACTACACTACACTACACTACACTACACTACATTACACTACACTACATTACACTACACTACATTACACTACACTACATTACATACTAAAGCAAAAACCAACAGATGCACACAGTACATTCATCACTCAACACTTGCATGTTAAAAAAATTCACATCACATTCAATAAAATTGTAAAAATAAATCTGCCTTCAAGGACATAATGTGAAAAATTCAAGGCAGAGAAAATAACTGGAGCTACTGTTGCCATGACGACCAGACCTACTTATTCAGAGTCTTTTGGTTTTCTGCACAAAAAAATAAAAAAGATTTGGAAGTTGAACACTTTTAAAGTTAACAGTGCACCAAAGATGATATTTTAACAGTTTTAGTTGTTATTTACTTGTTTATTTAACAGGAACCATACTGATAAACATGGTTCAGCACACACATCATGCAGCAAGGATAAAGTGTGTAGTACTTTTACTACATTGTCTATTGATCAACTGACACATGAGGTTCAATATGAAGCCTTTTTTATGCATGTTGATATTGTTTTTAATAAAAACTATGTCCTGAACCACACAGCAGGATTCACAGTGCAGTGCAGCAAGTGACTCTCTAAGTCAGATCAGTATTTGATGTGAGGACCCTTCACCTTTAAAATACCTGTGAGGTACAGGAGGTTATTTGCTGCAGTTTTTCTGTGGGTTTATTCTGGGTTTTTTGTCTCTGACTCCAGGTAGAGAGCAGGGCTGTTACCATAGACTCCATCCTCCATTCTCTCTTAAGAAGAATACAAAGTTACACTGATCTATTCAACCTTTTCACTTATTTTCTATATCACTAGGTGTAAGTCATCAATCTCACATTCAAATGCTCACTGAAAACTACGGAGTCCATAAAGTTTTTTTAATAATTAAGTCCACAGGTTATGGGTCGTGTATTAATTGATTGGTTTTAGCAGAGGAGCAATGACACAATGAACATTGCTGTGATGTAAATCTACTTCAGAAATCAACAATTTAAAAAGTTAGAAACACAACTTACACCCATGGTCTTCAAACTTTTGACCTAATATGCCCATATGTGCACATATTGACATATTAATACAAAATAATTACCTTGTGCACAAGTTCCATATCTAAATATCCATAATTACTTTGTAACAATATGTTAATATGTCCTGAAATGTATCCCTCTAATGCAAGATCCATAAGTTGTGGGCACAATATTCCAGGAGATTCATAATAAGCTGATCTGATGTTTGTGTTGCAGTCGCTGGAAGACAGTTGGCAAAGTCCTGATGAAGTTAAATTATCCATGAATTCAAATTATTACCATGAGAAAGTATGAATATATTTCAAAGAAGAAATTTTGACCCTTCTGGATTCAGTACCATCATGTTGAGAATCAGCTATGGAGCAAATGGACAAAATAATATTATTCACAATCGATTTAAAGCCAAGTGGTCATAATGAATAGAATATAAACTATAAGAGCAACTATAGATGTTTCCCACATAAACAAATATTCATTGTCTTCAGGAAGTGTCACCGTGAGAAAGCTAAGCTGCTTAAAGACTGCCACTTAAGGTAATCAAGTCTTCCTTGTGTTAATCATGCTAATGTTGGTTGGTGTGTCAGCCAAGACAGCTTAAAAAGGCATTATCAGTCTGAGCAGTGGTGCTTTTTAAACTGCTGTTAGTTCTGTGTTTTTACCTGGAGGGTGGCCTGTTGTATTCAGAGCAACATCAACTGCATCAAGAAAGCTGGAGTGGCATCACTGTAAGATTTTATCTTGTGAGGTGGACCCTCCAGAGGTGCTTGAACATAATGAAATCACAAAAAGCTTCCAGGTATATTTGAGGAATATATATTATTGTTTGGCTCAGCAGCTCCCGAGTGTTTTTACAAGGTCTAAAAGATCCTCGACTGTATATTTTCACTCCCTGGTTATAGCACCAGACTTTGCAAAGTCACAGGCAGCACATGCACAGTAATCACTGAGGATTAATCACACTGTGTATCTTATTTTGTGTCCTCATTACTGATAGCACCATTAATAATTCTGCAAAGACACATTTCTGGCTGCCAATGGCAATCTGAAGCTGCTCGAGTAATGTGATTTATCCTCTAAGTGTCCTGAAGTGCATAAAAGTATATTTAGTAAAAAGCACAGGGTACTGGCACGGGTAAATGTGAATATATATCTTCGGCTTTATTTGCTTTCAGATATGCTGCACAAACATAAACTATTCTGCAAATGGGTCAGTGAAATCACATATTTGCAATTCAAAAGCCTGAGTCTGAGTCACCACCCTGCCAATCAAACTGCTGCCTACTACTGCCACAAATGCTATTTCTTGTCATAATGTTCAGTGTAATTTAGAATGATTCATTTAGTGCAATGCTCTCTAAAATCTGGCTTTGATTTCTGTCTCCTTCTTCTTAGTTGGAAATATAGTAATGGAAAAAAAGTTGTTAAAACCTTCTTGTTAAAAATGTCCCTTTTTTTTTAGCAGTACAGCCAGAAATCCAATTGAGCTGTAGAAAATAATTAGGATACTTTCCAAGGTAATGCTGTACCACTTACTGTGAAACCTGAGACACTGCAGCCAAAACCAAACACATGCAGAAACATGTACTACAAAGAAATCACTATGATACTTCAGCCAAGAATCTGAAATTTAAGTTGGAATCTCAGTTGACTATCAAGTGCAGAGATGAAGTTTTGAGAGACAGCGTACAGGTGTTATAAGACATCTACTGTGTCCTTTAATGAAGCTACAAACGGCAGCCTGTGAGGACAGAGCTGATGAGATGGGGAAAGTGTCGGTGCTTTTCTTTTCTTTTCCTTGAAGCAGTTCTGTCAAATTCATACAATATATTCCTTCATGAATTTCATGTGCGGGTTCAGTGCAGAACTTGAAGCACCTGTGGTGATGCCTGTCAGGGACTGAACAGTCACTGTAATAGGATTGGGTTTTGTCCCTGTGGGTCAGTGGAGACAGACAAGGTAACTGAGTGCTCTGTGTGTGTGTGTGTGTGTGTGTGTATTTTTAGTCAGCACTATCTTCACCTAAAGCTGCTCATGAATTATTTCTGCTGGCAACACATGCACACATTAAGGGTATTTGTATTGTAAAAACGGGGAAGTTTTATAAAGTAAGAGGATGAAAACATGTTTAAAATGTATTTATGCTTCAATTATCTGGATTCATTCAGAACTCTTCTGTTTAAGGTTAATAAGGTAAAATATACATATCTGAACTTATGTGCCATCCCCAACATCCAATACAATCAGATGTAAAAAAAATTACCAAAATGTTGATGAAATCAGATATGGATCATGCCTTGGTGGAGGGTTGTGCTCTCTGAGTACTTTCTCCTGATGTTGATTTGTTTTCTTGGTGACCTGTTGTCTGTATTAGAGATAATACAGAAGCAGTCAAGAGGAGGCAGAGGAGAGGATGTCAAAATAAGAGTCTGTGTAGGAATCTGTCATGAACATCTGGACATCAAACAAAACAAAGACACGGGTTCCAACTCAAAATTTAATCCAATTTATTAACAAAAAGGTACCGCAAACAAAGATATTAAAAGTTATCAAGTGTGTTAGTTGGTTATGAGTGTGTCAGCTGTTGAATGAGTGTTTGATGATGTGTAGAAGGTGCAAAACTAAGCTAACATAACGAACAACCAAACATACAGGTCTTATATACTTATTTTTTTGTTTTAAGTTTTTATTTACCGTATTTTCCGGATTATAAGCTGCTACTTTTTTCCGACGCTTTGAACTTAAACACCTGTGTGGCTCATGTATCGGCTAGCAAGCTCCGTGCCGCCGATACATTTAGCCTCATCACATCAGACCCGGTCAGAGTGGACCACATGAAACTGTTCGAATAAATTCAATAGCGGCTTATAGACAGGTGCGCTCAATAGTCCAGAAAATACGGTACATGTATAGCCCTACTTTTTTTAGTTTTTATTTTTACTATCTTTTTCTGTGGAAGGAGGACTGCCAACTAAACATTTCATTGCATGGTGTAATGACTGATGATGATGAGAGAATTCATCAGTAAATATCTGATTCTTCAGGCTTCTTCCAGCAGTCCCGCATTTTTCATTATAATAATAGACATGAAGTTTTAACAGGATTATTATGACAGGACATAGCAGGAAAACTACACATGCATTCGTTTACAGTACTGATGGCTATGTCCCATGTTTAGAGGTTGTCTGTGATCGTGTGTCTGTAGCTTACCGTGACACCTAAGGGAGCTGGGTGTCACATGTAGGTGGGCAGGAGCAGTTAAACCCTGTGAATGATGCTGGTACAGGCTCAGGGACAGGCACAGGTTCAGGTATCTGTTCACATGGCAGGGAACAGGTGGAGGCGGGTGCTTTAAGTACTGAGGGGATGAGCAGAGAATGAGGAACAGATGAGCATGTGGTGGTCGGAGGCTGGAGGGGAAGTCTGCAGGCATCTGGTGGCCAGGTTGTAAATGAGCAGGGGGCCTGGGGGAGGTGAGGACGGGGCTGATGCCAGGAACAGAGGCTGAATGGACAAAATAAATTGCACCAACACACTGAGCCAGTACTGTATTAATAGCACCTGTGCTTCACTTGCTTTATCAAGTAAAATCAGCAGGGTCAAATGATATTATACTTAGTACTGAGCTAATTACTAAGTCATAAAGGGCTGCTTCAGTATTCATTGTGTGGTAGTTTCTCGATAATTGTTGGCTGTTTCATCTATATTTTAAAATAATTACTTTATCATTATTGGTGTACTGCATAAAAAAATCATCATCTTTTTTTCACATTTATAGGTTGACAAATGACGTGGTGATTATTTTTTTAATTAGCAGCCTTTAACTTTAAGCGTCACCAGCTGTTTCTCTATTGCACACACTTGGCCTTTTTGTACATTGTGCATGCATGGATGAAGGATTATACTGTGTCTTTTGAGCTTTGAAAAAGTATCTGAGGGCTTCCCCGTCCTCTGTGGACCCTTTGCATGACCACCAGACAAACTGTAAGCTGTTTACAAGTCACCCAAGAAATCCATGACACAGCAGCTATGACCAGACACAATCCCCCTCAACCCGACAAGAAACAGAGACATAGTGAATAATGTTTGGGTAAAGAAAATTTATATGATGCACACATTAGTTTTTTGACAGAGCAAAAAGCTCCTTGCTCACAGGGTTGTTATTGTTGTGAGTCTATTGTTGTTGCATCTCACTCAAAATAGTTTTTGTTATTATGATGTAATATCTATTTTTCCCTAATGTTTCTTGATCACCGTGACGTATGTTCGGATTTGTGTGTGTCCATTGCATAAGTGTAGCAGTGCCAACGATGTCAGCACGGTCTGAGGATTACTGACACCTTCACACACACCACCACTGTGTCACCACCTAACAGGGCTAAAGGTTGTGTAACTGGCAGCGTCAACATGTCCACTGTGTAAATAGCAGGAATCCCTCCCTCTCAGGTTAATCAGCATTACATCACAGATCTCACCACGAAACTCTCCTCTCTGTCTCCATGTGAGCTCATGCTCAAGTGTTTGCGGCCACTTACTTACACTTCCCAGGTCTCAGAGAAGAAAGTCCTTCCTGATAAACACCAAGTGAATAAGAGTTGTGGTATTGATGCATGAGGCTGTTCTGTCATTACATGGTTGACCAACAACTTTGACACTTTATCTGAATTTTTCACCTGTGAGTTTGTAGGTGATGAATAAGTCCACAGCAGTCACATAAACTGTACATCACTAAATAAATAAAGCAACAGAGACACAAGGATGCAGGGATTCAGTCATGTTGACTGTATATAGAAATTGGCAAAGCAACCACGCCTTAAAAATGAAGCCAGTGAACTAAAGCACAATGGCCACTAGATGCTGGCTCCAAAAAACCCAGGCTCCAATTGACTTGAAATCAAAAATCACAGTTTTGAGTCATGAAATTCTCAGTGAATCCATTTTTTCCACAAGTCCTTCTGATAAAAAATAAACTCTACTCATGACTGATCTAGTGGTCTATCTGAAAATATTTTCATCATTATTAGATATTAGGCTTCAAAAAGAGGAATATTAGTTTAATATTAGTTTGATTGACAGCTCTGGTCTCCAATGAGGCTAGATTTGAATCCACGTTTCATCCACACTGGACAGTGACCTCAGGTTCAAGGGTCAGACTCACCTCTAGACAGTTTCTTCCACAGAATTGTTGATCACACATACTACATGTGATCAACCATTTATCAAAGGAACAGTAAATACTACATACATAGGTTCATAGGTTGTAATATTTCACACGTATTTGACCATTTATGAAAAAGCTGTATGTTTTTGTATGACAGTCCTATGCCACTACTGGGCTGCCATGATGCCATACTGCTGCAGTCTAATGGCGCATTTACACTGGTACTGCATCGCTCTGCCTTGCCTCGCTTCACATCAGTTTTGACGCATTTACACTGGCAAAAAAGGACCTGGAACTTGGTACCTGGTACAACTTTTCATACCTCCTCTCCTGCGGTTCCAAAAAAAGAGTACCCGGTCAGGTACTAAAATCTTATTGGTCGGAATCATCACTGCGTTGTTGTGTCATCTGTCCCTGCAAACACGCCATTTTAAACCGTCGACAAACCGTGCAGGTGTGTTTCAAACAACAAGAAAAGAAATGGCATCTGTCTTCTTGCTGTGAAAAACAACCATAGACCGAGAGTCAAAAACAGCAGTTGTTCCTCCATTGCTTCTTTTCACACATGTGTGTCGCATAGAAGATGACGTAACGAATGACGGCCAGCTACACGGAGGAGGGACTATCCTCGACAATGTAAATGGAACTGAGGCCAATCCGAGGTGAAGAGAAGCGAGGAGCTACCAGTGTAAATGCGACTTTAGTTTGCGACTTCATTGTTTACATTCATAAAAATTGTAATTTTATGTCATAATCTACCTTGAAAACTATATGTTCACCTCTGGTTTCTATTCCCTTCAAGCTCCTGTGTGTCCTCTTGGGATCCAAACTTCACAATGTGCAGGACAGTATTTGTATTTTTGCAGTAGGTTTTTTTTTTTTTACTCACAAAATTATCTTAAAACACTTGTCACCACAACCCTTTAAAAAAACACACTACGCCTCGTGTAACAAATGTGATGTTTTTATTCCTCCCACTGTGTGCACTGTAATCATTACGTCTGCTTTGTTTATTTGTAGCACGAGCAGCCGGGTCTGTAATTTTAACCTAAAACTGAATCCTGTTGAACATTTAACACCAGTCCACAAGAAGTCAGAAATGTTTTATTGATTCTCGTCCTTTCTGCGTTTCCCATCTTTCTTTTCGTTTCATTTTTCTGTCGTTCCCTTGCGTGTCAGGAATGTTATAAACACCAGCGTTACAGCTATGCATATGTGTCAGAGCTGTAGTAACTTAAAGATGTTAAAATGCTGTTTGCTGCCTGTGAAAAATGCAGATAGATAGAAAAAGCCTGTGAGCAGCACTGTGAAATGAATTCCCAGAGGAGGCAATTATGCTGAATAAAATGAGAGAAACACAAGCGGCCATTTTGACTGGATGAAACTGAGAGTGATGCATGCACAAAGAGACGGTAAAAAAATAAAAAGTGATAGAAATACTTGATCTTATGCATCATTGTTTTTGTCATGACTTCTTAATTAAATCTCCAAAATTGCACCACATACTGACTTTGATATTTTACACTGCAACACAGAAGTTACAATGTACACTTTTGTACACCCAGGGCACCAAGAAAATCCTCCAGGGAGAAAAGTGGTAAAATCCAGAACTAAACTACACTGCAAGCACTTTTTTAATTAGCTAGCTCATAATAAAACATTCATCCACTCACAAGCACCAGCAAGTATCAGTGTAATCTGTAACTAGACTGTAACTGCAGTGAAAATGGACTTTACTTTACAGTCTAATGTTCAGTCAACATTTTAAAAACATCAACATATAAACCTGTGAACAGATTATATTTAAATGTGTTGAGACAGAATTAGATAAAACAATAAGAAGAATAATCTTTACGATTAATGAAATAATGTAATTGGTGATTATATTTAATTATCCTCACTGTTGTTACTTAGTGATAATACTGTACAAAGTAATAATCTAACAGCTACAGTGATTAAGAAATTACTTGCACCATAATTTCTATATGCACTTAGTCTTTTACCATAAATATTTCATGAACATCCTCTATAGACTAAATAATTACCAGTCATTTGTGGGTTGTGTTTTGGCAGCTGAGACAGAAGTGTCTGTAAGAAGCTTTTGAATTGCAGGCTCATGCTGCGTCACAGTGGTGGTGTCGTGCGTATGCACATTTCACAGAAGTCATAAGTCTTTGACGCTAAGTGTTGCCCTAATTTGCAGTATTAGTATTTCCCCTTTACCCCTAAGCCCCTTATAAAGACACGTCATGCACACCTAACCTGTAAACAAGGTGACACCTCACATGGCTTTCAACTGCAAGGCTCTACACTAATTGTAAATTCCATTGTTTCAAATGTATTCAAACAGAAGAATCAGTCTCTACTGTGGTTTTTAAGATTTTGAGTCATGCTACCAACAAAGCTTTTTGTCAAAGACTGAAATATCCCAAAAACTGTCAAACAGATTGAGGTAAAATTTCTCAGTCTGACTTTAACTGTAGCGCAGCAGCAGATCAAGTTACCTCTGATTCTGTGAAATATCTGAACAAAAAGGAGATTTTCTGAGACAAAGTGTGTCCAGATATTCATATTTCCCACAGGATGGATATTAATATTGATATCTCAACAATTACTAGATGGCCTGCCATTATTTAGGACTAACTTCTTCTCATGTCTTGAGGATTGCTTTGTTTCTTTCTTGGTATTTTTGTTGCTTTGAACCACAACAGTTACAACCTTTTCTCTCCTTCTTGTACTGACCACATGACGGCGTTTTACAAACAGCTGTAGGAGATCAGGAATATTTTGGGTTCACATGTTCAGAACCTTTTTCTATTAAATATTTTTAGAATTACATGTGACAAGTATTCTGATTTTATTGATGCAAAACACAACATTTACAGGGTTTGGGCCAAAACTAAAGAGTTCAGATGTTGCTTTTTTTTTTTGTCCTGTGGTCGACTGTAACTTACATCTATTCTCTCTGCGTCTCTGTTTTTTTGTAGATTTCTTTAGCAGAGTAAAAAGTCACTTGGTGAAATGGCTTATTTTATATCAATCATTCTTTCTTTTCTCTGTTTAATATTTGCTGTGGTGCTGTTGTGAATCAATCTGTAAAACATTTCGATTTTGTTTTAACCCTCGAGACAAAAGAGAGCATTTCTGTGGTTGTGGGAGTTGCTGTAGGACCGTGAGCCTTTTTCTGTCTCCAGAAGTCGCTGTGTGAGAAAACGTTTTTTTCCTTTAATTCACAAATTTAGATGTCTTCAGATGTTGTTGAGAACATCTGAAGATGAAAATTACATTAGGAACATGTTCAAAGTTACTATATAAACAGCTAATCACCGGTTTCTTGTAACAACCAGTTGGATTTCAGTGAGCACGGCAGTAAGTGGAGATGAATATGTAGGAGTTGTGTCCCTCATGTGGTGAATGTTGCAAAGTGCAGCTCCTTTAATCTCTGGTCCCTCACTTTGCTTGCTGGTTATTTGCATTCTGCCTGGTGGTGACTCATAAATATTCACCCAACTGCTACTTCCTCCCACACACAACTGATTTAGGAAACACTTAAAATGCAAACTTATTAGAAGCATAATATAATAAGGCAGCTGTAATATATGATTGTGAACCCTCTCAACCTCAGATTTTTAGAAGAAACACACACACACACACACACACACACACACACACACACACACATATACGTGTCCCCTGCTGCACAGTGACACGTAGTCCAAAGCACCCCGACTTATCAGCAGCACCTGGATGATTCCCATGAAGCTTCCAATCACAGCCCAGAGAAGCTGCAGCGACCACGCTCAGCTGCCATGTGGCGGCCATCAGAGACAGAGCAGAGGTGACAAGACTCTTTGTAAAGACAGCTGCAGAGTCTTTCTGTGCTTCCCTCCTTTTGCCTTTTGTTTACCTGCCTCTGTTGAATCACTTGAAAGATGCTCATCACTGTGTTTCTGGGCCTCCTGGTGTCGTCTGTCATCGCCACAGAGAAAGGTAAACTGTTTCACTCTCTGTACTTCTTGACTCTAAATATATACCATCAATTATGCTTTTTCTTCTTCTTCCAGTGTATGTTTTAATCAAAGTGTTGACACCAGAGAGACATCACACCCCAGGATACAGATATAGATTTTCAGATGCTGTCCACATGAGGAGATTTTAGCTTTAGAGTTGAATCAAACTTCAAGAAAGTTTAAAATCAGATCAGAACAAATAATCCAGTCTTGGTTTTGACCTGGATCAGACCTTCAGTATGTGTCATTCAAATTGTTTTAGCAAGACTGGAACCTAGAAAAAAATAAAATAAAATTGTGAGCACATGATCCTTAAAGTTGGTTAAATAATACATTTGTACACAATATTTTTTATTTTAAGAAAGTGGTTTAACTGTTATAGTGAGGAAGTGCACATAGAGTTACCCATTTAGCAATTCAATACAGTAGAGTAAAAGACTATGTCACCATAAAAAGATCAATGAAGAAATGATATTTGATGTCATATTTGTCATTTGTTGCTGTATATTAATTACATTACCTTTTATAATTTAACACACATGTATTTCTGATTAATATATTTTTCAGAATTTATTTGCAGATCAGGGAAAGGTTTGACTGGATGTTAGCGATTATTGATTGATGATTATTTTCCCTGCTGTTGGTGACAGAGCTAATCACCTAGATACATAGTAGCCTTTAGAGCATTGTTGATCTGGATTTGGTAATGTTGTAGTAAATTAAATAAAAGTTTCAGGGGGATCCATCCCAGTATTGCTTTAAAAACCATCACAGAGGTAAGATTTATCACCTCACCCTGGGCAACAAAACATGGGATTTCCAAATCTGAACAACTGTGCTCTGATATTCATTCAGCTCAGAGCATCACAGTGTCTCTGTCCAGCTTCACCGTGATGCTAACATAGCACTAGACTTATTCTCTTGTTGAGGCTCTTAATGCTTTTCTTTCTTTTTCAGACAGTGCCCTTCCCAGACTGAGTGATACCAAAGCAGTTGAGGCCTTCATCGACTCTGCTGAAGTGGTGGTCATCGGATTCCTGGAGGTCAGACAAGAAAATTGCATGTAAATAAAAAAAGTCTCAGTCGTTAGCTCAAATAGGTTTTGGGACATTCTTTAAACAAGCCCACAGGAGCTGTTTTATGACCCGGTTTATTATGCTACCGCGCATGCAGCAAACAAGACATGATCAGACCAATTAGCTAAGAGTGAGACTGTGAGGTCTCCAAAAATACTGCGTCTGTTTGCACCCTGGTCTCCGTGATGCCACTGTCACGAATAGATTTCGTAGAAGGATATGTTTCCCGCGGCCACACCTTTGGCAGCATCGGTGCTGTGAGGCGAGCTCTTTGGCCAGACTCTGTGTGCGGGGGAAGATGGCAGGCTCGACAGGAAACACATACATATCTGAAGACTTGTGGGATTGGCTCCATCGACCCTCTAGTAAACAAGTGCAAACGAAGGGAGAAGGTTCATGAGAGGAGAGACACAGGGAGCACACGAGGATAGCACATTGTTGGATGCTGAAGGGAAAAATAGACCAAAATATTGGTGCTGTGACTCACTGAGAATGAACACATATTACAGGCTGCAAAATGAGAAAAGGGATTGCCAGAGCTCATGCAACAGAGTCTCAGAAATAGACGTGATTCACCTTCCTTTGAGTCGGCCTCATCTCTTGGTTTACTGCTTTGTCTCTCCTTTTTTGTTGTTGTTGTTGTTAAATCTGCCACCTGCACTTTCCAATTTCCCTTTATTCATGTTCAAATATGTTTTGAAGAAACAAGTGGTACCAGGAGCATTTCTGGAGTCCCCTGTAACATCTGTAGACTTGGTAGTGTCACAACAAGATTCACAATGTGAGAATAACACTTCACAAATTTGAAAGTAAAAGACAAAATGAAAGAAAAATAAATAACATTCAAAAGTTTTTAAAAATTATTATTGACTATCTATTGAACCACCTGAAACTATCCCTCTGTGTTTCAGGGAGAGGAGAGTCCAGGCTACAAGGAACTCCTGGAAGCTGCAAAGCGAGTCGACTCCATCCCTGTAGCCATTTGCACTGACAAGGAGGTGTGGGATGACTACAGCCTCGCCTCAGACACCATCACCCTCTTCAGAAAAGTACGTCACACCAGCATCACTCTCTACATATTTTCAATAACAGATGTTGTGAATACTAGCAGTGTTGTCACGTGTGGTGCAGGCAGATGACCACCAGGAGAACCTCGTTCTGGCTGATATCAAGGACTTAAAAGCTGATGGTCTCGTGAACTTTTTCACCATCAACGAGGTCCGATACATCACAGAGTACAACCAAGTGGTAGGTCCACCTCAGGTCTTCACAACCATGTCTTCACCTTTTTGTCCGTCTGTAAGCAACATTACAGAAAAACTACTGAGGAGATCACAGAAAAAACAAATGGCACATTTCTAGGAAAGATCAAAGGGTGGGATCTCATCCAAAATATATCTTGAAAATGTTTATTAGCTTAAAATATACGAATGGTTTTACAAAGACAATGATAACAGGGGAACAGTAAATCACCACCACTGCATCTAGGAGCTGGAAGTAGAAGGAGGTGGTAGCTACAACTAGAAATGATCAAATGTTTTGGGTCTGACTTTGTCACATGTTAATGGATTTGTTGAAAATCTACAGACCCTCACAGGATTTTGAGATCTACCATCTGAGACAGCTTGGTGGAGATCAGATTACAGTTTGGCTGAAGTTTTTACTCTCAGAGTGCTTTCTAGTCTAAAAATGGCGTCAAGTGCCTGCTTCTGTCTGTTGTTAACTATAGACTCACATTATTTATTTAAGATGTGTTTTTATTTAAAATAAAGTAAGTACAAAGAGAAAAAAGCTCAGTCTCTCACTGGATCTTCTCTGGTGAGAGGTTTGATAGCAGGGGTGAAGCCAGGGGGAATATTACTTTTCCATCTTAACTGTTGCTCTTTCTCCAAGATGTTATCTCTCGTTTCTCTTCATTTTCTCACAGACAGCAGTGGGCATCTTCAATTCAGAGGTGAAGACACACCTGCTGCTCTTTGCCAACAGGGGAAAGAAAGAATTCAATGAACTCAAGGAGAAACTGAGAGCTCTGGCCCCTGAGTTCACAGGCAAGGTGACAATATTCAGAAATCTGTGTGTTTTACAGCTTAAAGTAAAAACAGGCTCAAAATAAGCCTCATTCATATTCTGCTTCAAATCACACCACTTGATCTGAGCTGTGATCTCGTCCTTAAATATTAACTGTCTCTGTCTGTGTTCCAGTTCTTGTTCGTGCTGGTTAACGGAGCAGTGAAGTCCAACTTCCGGTCACTCACCTACTTCGGCCTCAAGTCTAAGGACCTCCCACGGGTTGGCATGTATGACGGCGACTCGGATATGAAGTGGCTCCTGCCAGAAGGAGAGATCACAACAGAGCGAGTGCGGGAGTTCTGTCAGTCCTTCCTACGAGGAGATCTGAAAGTGAGCATCCAGTACCTCAAATTAGTCCCTGCTGATGAGTGTGCTAGTGATTATTTGGCACACTGAATTAAATTGCAAGTTTGACTTTATCATACAAAAAAAAAAAGATGAACTCGGTCAGGAGAGCTAAAAATACAAATAAAAACACATTTTGATTAAATACTTTAGCACTGATGACACAGGATGAGTCTGCTCCAAGTGGAAGAAATAAAATCACATCAAGGGTGGCCCACACCAACGTACAACAAGCACTTCTTACTGTCACTGGGAAGTATATGTGGCTCACAAAAGACAGGAAACCCCCGTGTTACACCACACAGAGCTCCAGCTGGGTGTGAAGGAGTCTGAAACCCTGCAGCCAGACAGCAAGACAAGAGCTAGTGCTGAATTCAGATTACACTATATGAGGTGAATAACTGGCACTTGATCCCCAGTGTTGGGAAAAGTATTTCAACCTCAAACTTGAGCAAAAGTACTCACACAACATTGTCAAAGGTACAAGTAAAGTTTTAAAAAACAAAACTTTCTGATGCACATTGGAAAAAGGAAAAGTATTAAAAAAAAGAAATGTCACAATTGTTTTACTGACACAGCTTTAAAATAAGCCTTTCAGGTTTCCTTGCAGTCATGTTGGGTTGCTGCTGATAACAACACAGCTTCCCTGTCTGACAAAAGTGGCAACATGACCAACAACACAGTCAAGTCTATGACTGGGCGCAGCAGTTTGCTGGTTTGGTTACTTTGTCTGCAGCTAAGTCACATTTTTACAAAGCTTTTCTTCAAAGCTCTCAGCTGGAGCTTCACTTAAAAAGAAAATGCTTTGACAGCGACGTCCTCATTATAGATTCAGGATTTTTACTCACATCTTTTCTTAATAAATGTGGTTTATAAATTGTGTGTCTTCAGTGTTAACTGCAAAGAAAAGAAAAAGAAATAAGTATATTTTTCTGAAAATGAATAATTGAAAATTCAGAGGAATGACTTTAATATAATTTATATACTCTGTGTTGTACGTAGTTAAATCCTTTTGACTTTAAGCTTCCTTCCCAACACTAAATAGATTAACAAATATTTACTCATTCATTATTACTTCTGGTGCTGTATTATGTATTATGCTGTATTTGACTTATTACAATCTTTACATTTTTCAGGAGGTGAAGCAGGCCGGAGCAGAGCCCAAAACCGAGCTGTAGTACTCAGAAAACAAATGCACATGAATTATTATACATTAAATAAAAAACTCAATTAAACAGAAGTATGTGATGTGAAATCTTTGTGCTGTGAGAACATACCGACCGTGTATTAGACACGCTTTCCTCCTTCCACCACAAAGGAAACTATGCAAAGTTCATATTTGATGTGTGCATGTGTGTGTGGATCATGTGTCCTCACTTATATACCCGTGTATGTTATGTTTTCTCTGTTTACACGAGTGTGAGCCGTCTGCGGTCTGGTTAGCCGACCACAGGTCACTGGCCACAAGTCGCAGTGATCTGGCGGAGTTTGTTAGTCTGTCCGCTAATGTTATTGTCAGAACCACAACACACCGACCTCAGAGAGACTGACAGAAAGCAGACCGGCAAGAAGAGGATGGAGGCAGTGAAGACTCAGTATTTAGTGGGAGTTTCTCATATGATTCATTCTTCATAGAAACGTGTACAAATACAGTGGAAAACCCCATCTGTAGAAGATAAACTGACATGAAGATGCTCAGTGAAAAATGTTCATAAAGGCAGAAATCACACACAATTAAAAAGTAGGGCACCTTCTTCAAAATCAACTTGATATTTGACTTGAGGACATATCAGGCTTTCTAAATATGAGATAAAACGGAGACTATTTATCTGTAAAGGCTGTAAAAGTGCTATAAAAGAACAACAGATGGGCAGTAGACATCAAGAGTGAAAAAGTTTGGGCTTGTCCCAAAAATATTCTCTCAAGCAAGAAGGGAATTTCAAGGCCCAGACTGGGATCAGTGTAATTAGTGGTGTTGCGCTGCCAAGCGGATACATCCGGCGGAATTGGGAAAGCCTGGCAGGTGAACGGATACCAGATGGAAATATACAGTACGTGTCGCCTGCCATCTGAGATTGTTTACGGCCGCCACAGAGACGGTTAACAGATGAGACAGTGTTACATAAAGAGTTGATGGAGGTCGAGGGGTGACAGGCATGAGGGTGTTTTGATTTTATGACATCAAAAGGCAAATTATAAGGTAATGCCCCCAAATAGTTAGCGTCTCCTTATGTCTGGTTTTAAATATTAGTGCAGCCTTTTGCCAGGAAATGAACAACATGGTCACTAATTGCTGGTGATTGAAGTAAATTGGATTTAATCAGCATTTGTCTTTTATTTTCATCATTATTATTATTATTATCATTGTTGAGATCGCTTTAAATAAACAATTAAGGCTTCTTCTGTGACTTACAGCTGATTTGTTTAAGTCCTCTGGTTACAGTGACAACACAAAGCTCCCATGCTGGGTTTTATTCCAGCTATGATGGTATCATAATGTTACAGGCTAATGCTGGTGATCATGGAAACACAGACAACGAAGGTCACAACATCAGCCACTTGTATTCTGTAATTTGCAATTCTGGAGGTGGTAAATTTACTGGTGTGGCGAGTTGGTCGGGTCAATGGTGAGAAAATAAGTCTCGGTGCTGTCTTTCATGACGTGTGACATGTGAAGCAGCTCTGCTCAAACTAAACTCTCTGTTCTCCAGATCTCACGGCCCTGTCGGTCTAAACTGAGCTGGCTCTTACAGCCGCTAGGAAACCTCATAAATCCACATCTGGAGCCTCTAATAAGTAAGCAATAAGTATAATGTAGGTAATTAGCACAGTCTAGTCTGTAGCAGAGTGTAAACCTGGTGTTAGTCTGAGGTCAAACTGTCTGTTATGTGATGTATTGTTATGTCAGCACCAGGTACGTTAGATTCAGATGAACTAGCTGTTAGTGTTACAGAATGACCATCAATGAATTAGGTTTTGTTCCTGCAGGAGATCTGAACTTACAACGAAATGCTCAAAAGCACAAAGGATAAAAAATAAAAAATTCTCGACTAAATATTAATTTGCTGAACCCTGAGTAGCAAATGTGAAATCTTTCCATCTTCAAAGGTTTTATGCAATTTACACAGAATTATCACATCAAAGGGAAAATATATTATAGACTAAGTAACACATCTGCAGTGTGCATATGTTTTTGGCTTATAACAATAGTAAACAGCAGACAGACAGAGAACAAACGTTGGCACAAAGATGCTGGTCACTGATTTAAAAAGAAATAAAAAAGTAAAGGTACCCCAGGGCTCCGAAAAGGTCGTGAGGTAATATTGTTTGCACCTCAGTCAACATCTTGACAATCCACTTTCATATTTCAATGTGTGTGTTTGAGTGTTGTAGGTACTGTACTGGAAGGTGAATATACAATTAAAAATAGAAACTCCTCTGTCTGTCTGTGAGCTACACGCACAGTGAGGTCAGGATCTTAAAAAAATTGCTGAGTGCTCGTCTGCAGCTGGTCATTTGAAAGTTGTTTGTTACAATGATATGATGCATGTTTTTCATGTAAGTTGGAAAAAAGAAGGAATTTTACTGTGAAAATCCTCCAAGATTACATGAAGGAAGGCTCCAGTGATCCACCATCTTCTTGACATGTGGGCTTATTAAAACAGTTTTAATAGATAAAGGTGATATACTCAACTAATGACAAAATCACATATTGTTTTATCTTTATTTGTTGTTATTTTATAGTTTAATTAAAATCATTATCATTTCATCAATTATCATACTTAAAATACATTAAGTAGTCACATGGAAAACACCTGAAAATCTATAAAAGTAGAATCACATGTTACAGATTAGGTGTGACATCAACAACAGAACCAGAGATGAGGACTCAAATGCACCAATTAAGGTTCAAGCAAAATCAGATTTAATCAGATAAGGTTCGGGACACAGGCAGGCAGAAAAAAGGCAACGGTTTCCAAAACGTGAGGCATAAGGCAGGTCCACAAAACAAAACAATGATCATACACAAAACACACTCTGACGATGAATAAAGCTGGTAACTCTGGACTGGAACGTGCAACGTACTGATGACGAGATAGTGAGACACACATGGTGAAATACACTGGGTGACAAGGAGTGATCAGACACAGGTGACGATCAGGGAACAGGTGAGACGAGACAAATCAGAAAAAGGTGTGACAAGACTAACAGGAAGTAAAACGTCTATAAACACACACAAGGAACAAGACTACAAAATAAAACAGGAAATAACATGACACAGCAACTTGACAGACATGACAAGGTGTAATAATAAACAGAGCCTCATTGATATCAAGGGTCAGGTGTTAAGTGTCATCATGTCAACATTTGAAGAGCTCTGTAAGGTTTTCAGAAACAAAAGGCTGTGGATGCCAATAAGTCTGAAAGGAGACTTTAACAGCTTTAAACATGATTTAAAATACATTTGTTCACTGGAAGAAAAATCCTCTACAAGTGGCTTATATTTCAAACAAAAAACTTGCTGGCAAAAGAAGCCCAGCAGCAGATGTGAAAGAGACATAACAAACCCTGAATTTCATCACAGCATCTGCAGGTAACTGTTACTGTAAAGTGCTGCCACTGAATATACAGACAAAGACAAAGACCTTTGGAACAAGCTGCTCTGGACAGACAAATAAAGTACAGAGTTGTTTGTTTGCAGTAACAATTGACATGTCTGATGCAGTCCAAAGGCGGCTTCACCACACCAACAGTGAAGCACGATAGTGGCAATGTTCTGGTTTGTGGAGTTGCTGCTCTGCCTCAGGCACTGGGCAGCTCACAGTCTGTGAATCAGCTGTGATTACTTCATTGTAACAAAGAGGACACTGTGAGTCCATGTGTCTGAAAGTTGAACAAAAGTGGAACTTTCAGCAAGATAATGATCCAAAGCACAGAAGTAAATCCAGAAACAAATGACCTTGTCAGGGTTTGACATGGGAAGCAGATGAAAGAAAACCCTTGAACAGCTGCAACTGAGGAAAATTTATGTGTACGAACGGTACAAATGTCAGTAAGCAGACGTTAGAGACTAGTGGACAATTATGCAAAAAGCCTGAACGAAGTTATTTCTGGTAAAGGAAGCAGAAACAGTGTAGTTACACAGTAAAACATGTCGGATTGTTTAGTGGACTAGCTACATGCTGGGTTAATTTAACCCAATAAGATGGACTCGTTACACCGTGTGTCTTGTTTTTACCAAACATTTTCAAGAATCTTGTTTTTACACCCATTTTGCTGGGTTGTATTTACCCAAAAATGGAGTTAGTCTAATATATAATGGGTATATAATATATAATATTTACCATACATGCTGGATTACCTGGCCATTTTTATAGCGCCTTGATATTTTTGATAAATTAGTGACTAAAAAACACATTTTCATTGTGCTGTTCATTGCAGGTACTGTTTCAACTACGTAAAAAAAACGCAACAAATGTAAAACAATTTCCACATGCTTTTTCCCACATAGTTTGTAATTTCAGTGTTCAGAGTACAGATTTGGTCTATCAAATAACATATATATACATTTCCTAAACAGAGTTATTTCATAAAGTTTCAGAAACCTAGAAAACAGTTTTCTACGAATATGAGATGAATATGAGTTGAATTTAACAAGGCAATGAAACATTTTAACACATCACAACAATAAAATAAATAACTAGATCCAATTTAAATTTTGGCCATAAGACACTCAAATAAAACGCCAGGCTGAAGAAGTGGTTTAAAGTTCAGCCTCTCTTAGATCCTCAGAGCGACTCTTCCAACTGCTCAAAGGCACAGAAACTAAAAGTTTCCAGACCAAATGTTTTTGTGCTTTGGAGCGACTAAAGGACTTCAGCCAGGGAACATGAAGGACTTCAAGGGAAGTGATTTAAAAATGGAAAAGTTTCAAATCAATACACAAACTCGAGGACAGTCATTATAAGCACCGTATTATGTTTGACCTGTAGGGAAAACAGATCATCTGCTATAGAATAGAGGATGCTGATATGAGCTGACGGCTAAACTCATCCACACTACAGCTTATAGTGTGTGTGTGTGTGTGTGTGTGTGTGTGTGTGTGTGTGTGTGTAGGCCCGCTGGACAGAAGGCAGCTGGTGTAAACCTGAGCATTACTCACTGTCTAGAATAAATCATTTTAAAGCCAAGATGCTGCAACAATAAAAGGAATTCATCCGATGCAGAAATGCCCTAGACATTGTATATCTTCCGCTTTCCGAGACAGTATTGTTTTCTCCCACTGTGTCCCCCATGCACTGAAATGCATCCACAAAAATGGACACTGGACCAGACATTGAAATTACACAGCACACAGTCCAAAACAAATCCCTGACACCAGGAATAACGCCAGACTATATGAAACACGAAGGACACCAAGGTCACTCTGCAAGGAAAACTAAATCTCTCACTGCATGATAGATGAAGCTGCTTGGGGGCCCTCCGAGATATAAATATGTGAAGTGATATGTGTGTATAAATACTTGGTTATCTAGACAGTATTTAAGATGCAATATGGTTTAGGTCAAAGTTGCAAACTCCAAATACCATCTTTTATCAAAAACCCACAGCTAAAGCCACACCGTGCCATATCGTACAAACAGAAAGCTGCATCCAAACCCGCATGCATAACGCTGTGCATCCAACACACAGGGGTGGCTTATATTTAGCTCCATATGTGCAGAAATACATCGAGCGAGGCTGCGTATCGAGTCACTGCTTGGTGTTGGTAGGCCCTGGCCGTGCAGCCGTGGATCGGTCCAGGACCTGGGCCGAGATGGGTCTGTAAATAGCGACTGACTGCGGTTCTAGTGGGACTCTGCAACACTCTAATTAAGCTCTGTCGCATAATGAGGCTCACTGCTGTTCCGTGTCACTCGATTAGTAGCTTGTGGTCGGCTCAGGCTATAGTTTGGGGTTTGTGGGGGTGGGAGATCACATCTGGGGCAAGGAGTATAGCAACATACCAGCGACGGCAGAACTGGCAACCTTGATGTGACAGAGGCGACCCTGAGCTGGGTCTCCCTGATTAAAATCCAATTACATTTTAAGGGTATTTTATAGAAATCTTGTAACACCACTGGTTTAGACTCTCGGGGTTTGCTGTATTATTTATACTTCAATGATGATGGGTGAGGATTGAAAGGAATTCGGAGGGGATGTACAGGATTGGTAAACAAGACAAGTATAAAAATGATTGGTTTGGCCTCACAATATGATTGACAGGGAAATGATGGCTTTTTCTGCCGGAGGAAAAAATGACAAAAACATTGTTGACTTTATCCAAAAGCCAGGGAGAGAAAAGTTATTTTATGTTGTCAATTTGACATTTATCCACAGGTCACATGAGTTATTGGAAATATATTTTGGATTGGTCTTTTCTCTGAAAGTGCCAATTAGGGTGAGTGCATGTGCATGGTGGAGGGAAGGGAATCCCCTGAAGTGTGAATGTCATCCTATTTGTCAAATGAAGGCTTACATATACACAAACATATAGGTTTGCATTCACCGTACGTACAGTCACATGCCAGGAATGTTTGCAGCTGTGTAAGTTCGGGTGCGGGTGAATGAGTTTTTGGACTCGGTGCCAAGCGCCGCGTGGGTGTTTATGGGAGCTTTCATGACAAGTGGAAGCGGAAACGTTGTTATTTGATTCCCCAGCCAATCAGAGGGTTATCTCATTGTGTGGGTCTGGTCTGACATAGGAGGTGGACTACAGTATATATTGACCTAGACTTCTGGGGAAGAAACAGAACGACCCATCGAAGGAAAGCAGGGAAGAGCAAAGCAATACAGAAACTAACTTCTTCAAGAGACACTAACTACAAGACATCATGAAGACTCTGACTCTCCTCTCCATCTGCGCTCTGCTGTCAGTGTGCTGGTCCATGGGAGGTAAGGATGGATTCAGTGTTGTAGTCTTTCTGATTTGGGGCAACACAAACATCTGCAGAGTTTTTGAGCAAGTGTTACTTTCTGTGTTGATCAGTGGTGGAACCTGAGGTTGTCGTAGACGCTGCAGCCGACACAGCGGCTGATGCTGCACCTGCTGACCCTGCAGCTGCCTCCTCCGATTCATCCTCCGCCTCGGACTCTTCCTCCTCCTCCGAGTCCGATTCAGCCTCATCCTCTGAATCTGATTCTAACTCCAGCTCCGACTCTTCAGCATCTGATTCTAACTCCAGCTCAGACTCATCAGCCTCCGATTCGTCCTCCTCTTCTTCCTCCTCCTCCTCCTCCTCTTCCTCCTCTGAGTCTTCTGAATCCTCTGAGTCCTCCTCCTCTGAGTCCGACTCCTCAGCTTCTGACTCCTCTGCATCCGACTCTTCTGCCTCTGACTCTTCCTCTTCATCCTCCTCATCTTCATCAGAGTCAGCCAGTGACGAGGGTATGTAGCTGGTCCAGAGTGAATATATATCTTTAAATGTAGAATTTTGAATGGAAAACAACAAAACTGAGTCTGTGAT
>OOFC01022895.1:0-11659 GCA_900323345.1 Pseudochromis fuscus
TAGATCATGAAATAAACTAATGATTTATGGGAATGTTTGAAAATAAGAACTAAAACATCCACCTCTCATTGTCAGAATCCCTCATCAGTGATGATTTAATAGAGGCTGCCATTTATTTGATGTCAGATCTTTTCAACCAATCAGATTTTTGTGATTGGTTGAAATGCTCTGACATCATATAGGATCAACATGTGGAAGAAACACCTGTACAAGCTAAAATACTAAACACAACTAAAAGATTAATCATGACTGGAATCTGATGTGATATCTTGTGATATTGCAGAAAGTAATTTGGTGGGGAAACAGTACAAGAAATCCACAGGATGTTAAAAACAAACAAACTGCAGTGGTTGGACTTGGACTGTCTGTTAGCCTTAAAAAAATCTAATTCAGCCACTTTTCCTTTTCCTTAAAATTAAAAACTTCAAATTAATCCCTAATTGTTAAAACTGAAATTGTTCAGCCACACAAACAATTAAGGCAACAGCTCTTAAATTATGTTCAAGAAAATATAACACCACACAAACTAGACCTGCTGAAAATGAATTAGTGGAGCTCAGCAGAGTGGCAGTAACCCTGTAGATGTTCACTGGATTGGTTGATAATGAAGCTGCTTTGACCTGCAGCAGGCACACACTGTGTTATAAATGCACAGACTGTGCCTTTAAGCACATTCAGTGAAGATACTGCCTGATGCTACAGTCTCTAAAATACATGTTGGTGTTAACTGACTCACTGGCTGTTATTTCTCCTCTAATTTCTACTTTTGATTAGTGGAAGAAAAAATGTATAATTTTGCTACAGTTTCTCAGATTTCTTCAGTAATGGGGGACACTGAGATTTATTGTATTTCTATTAATAAGTACATATTTTTTCAGGTGGGTAGAGGTCATTTAAAGCTTGTTAGCAGACTGTGAGAAAGGAACCAACCTTCAGTGCAGCTGACCTTTGCCCTCAGACTGTTTTCTCCCTTCCCCTCTCAGGACACAGAGTGTGTGTTGCTATGAGCCTGTGTTTTTCCTTTTATTTTAGCATATTTATCTTCATAATACAGTGGGTGTGTTACATACTTACATACATACAGAATATATGGCAATGGGAATGTTTTTTATTTACAAAAGTTTCTCTCAAGTTGTGTAAGCTGCAGAAAAATAAACGGTGGTGTCATAAAGTCTGCTTGTTGGTACTCACATTATTATTGACATTTTTGAGTGGAAAAGGACTTTGAATGTTGGATGTCTTCATATTTTCTTTTTTTCTCTCAACAAAAAACAACAAAAAAGTTTGGTATTGTAAGATCTGTTTGCTTTTAATATAAGTGATGGAGGATTGATCCCACAGTCACTGTAATGTGAAAAAAATTAAGGTTGGAACTGCTACTGCTGAAGTTTACTTGAAGATAATGACACTAAAACAATAAGAAAACTTTATAACTCTGACTGTTGAAAATCATATTAACTTCATGTATTTTTTACAGAATTAAAAACTGTGGATTTTGTCCACTTACATTCGTTAATAGTGAAACTGTTTTATGAAAGGCTCTGTTGATGATCAGGAGGAATTATTAGAGGAAACACCTGCCTGCAGTTTTAAGATAGTCTTGCAAAAATCTTAACTTATTCTTTAATAAGTCTTAAGTATAATGTGATTGATCTGTTGCAGGTTTATTACATTATTTCAGTGCACATGCTTCTGCAGCATCTTGTTTTACAGATTCTGGTTGAAGCAGCAACACAAACACAAAAGAAATGCATAATAATAATTAAAAAATATAGTTTAGTAATTTAAATATTTCACAGCAATGAATTTATTTATGGATATTTTTCCATTCAGTGTAGTGCATGAGTACTTTTATACTGCTGTTGTTGTTGAGAGAGTCCCTGGAGTCTGTTGAGTTACTCGCTCCAGATTTGTTGGCATCCAGGACGTCCAGCTGGTGAGCGATGCCGCACCTTTCACCTCGTAACATGTGTGATTTATGACTCGATATCATCTGTGGGCAAACTTTGCAAATGCGCCACCACAAACACGCGTCTATCCCTAAATGATTCCTTCGAAATGTTTACCTGCTCCCAACAATAGTTCTCAGATATCTCTGACCTTGGGCTGCACTGTGCACTTGTTTTTATTTTTAATATCTTCCACGAATTTGTGGGACAGAACAGGAAGAACAATAAGTGGAGTTGGCATCGGCTGAATGTTAAGTTTGGCAATGTGGCTTCTGAGTCATAAGTATATCTAAGAGAATTATCAGACATCCTCTCATATAGCAGCCTGAAGGCGGATGCTGGACGGCTGTTTTCCAAGTATCCCAGGCGGGGATTACCATCTCTGAGTGAGGAGGGCAGGTAGCACTGAGGGCCAAGCTCTTGGAGGTTTCCCTCGATCAGGCTGCTGGAGGTGGAATGGCTGCACGGTATCACAATGCAATCCCTGGGAAGCACTCCCCTGCTTCCTCTCATTAACACGGCTCTGCAATGGAAAATCCATCTGGCTCTATTGGCTGTTTGTTTTCGGAAAAAGCCGTGCCCTGTCTTTGTTCACACTGTCATGCACTTTCAGGGGTCCACTCTTGTCTGTTTGTCTTGTGCGGTGTGCTGTAGCCTATATCTAAAGGTGCTCAGAGCACTCAGGTCAGCTCTGAGCAGGAGGTCTTGTTTGGTCTAGACAATCCAGTCCACTGTTTTTTCCTTTTTACATCAATGCTAATAATTCAGTCTGCACTGATATGCCTGCTGATTGAGTTAACAGTCTGAAATGAAGCTCTTTAGGTCAGCTATCAGCTGAAGTTTCCCTCCTTCAGTATGAAGTACTCGGCTTGTTTTCCTTGTTGTCGAACACTCTGGCCGCCCTGTGCTGCGTGCCAGTCCAAGCTGACATCAGATCTGGCTGTCAAACAACATCCTCTAAATGCAGGAAACAACTGTCCTTTTTACAATGCCCTTGTTTGCTTACTGTGTGTCGTCTGGGTTTGACCATCCAACAACACCTCTCAAGAATGTGGTGGTTTTCCGCAGAAAAGTCTCAAGTGTCAGATCGTCCCTGGAAAGCACCACCAGGTGAGTTTTCAAATGGGTTTGTGCTCTTACTGGGGTTGCCAGGTCTGCCTGCAGAATTAGACTACTTTTAAAGTTGTTTTTAATCCTCTAATCATTCTTTTAAATGTTGTTTATTCCCAAATCCTACCACATCAGGTCGTACACTAAACTTCCTTCTGCATGGCACCCTGAGATCATTTTTAAATAAAAAAAAAACCTATTTATACACAGACTCAAATATGATCAAAATGTTTGGAATCAATACATGTATGGTGTTACTCAGTGGTGTAAATATGGACGGTGCAACCGGTGCAGCTGCACCGGGGCCCCAATGCTGCCAGGGGCCTATGAAGGTAGAAGAAAAAAAAAGCAGCTGTGCTGAATTGCCACAGGCCCTGTGATTGTGAAGGGAATATCTTGGGGCAGGTCGGTAAGTAACGCTGAGTGGCTGGTGTGGGAGGAGGATCATTTGTCCAATCACGTGTCCAACTCACCTCTCAGTCATGATGAGGTGAGTTGTTTCTCATTTCATCAAGAAAAAAAAGCAAGTGGATGAAAATTGACGAGCAAACATAGCATTACGTTTAGTGTTAGCCTAGCCTCTCTTGAGTGGCTGTGCGTGTGTGTGTCCGTGTGTGTGTGTGTGTGTGTGCACGTGCATGTGTGTTGTATTTCGGATGGGGGCGGGGGCACAAAAAAAAATATTTGGTCCTATACCCATGATGTTACGCTAGTGGTGTTACTTTGTCGATATTAATATTACTACTATACATTTAACAGTGATAGTGATACTGTTAGATTCTGTCCTTTGGGACTGCTTTAGTCACACAGACCTGGGATACCTTCACTACAAAATATTCATGTAGTACATCTTCAAGACACTGGGCTGATGCTACAGGTGATGGTACTATTGCTTCAGGTCTGCATGGTTGCAAGTTTTCATTAAAACACAAATGAGGAAGAAGAAGAGGCTGACTCGTGACAGTAATGAAGAACCAACTTGTACTGAAGCAAGAGTAAGTATCTGCTGCTGGAAAGAAACCACTCTGTGACGAGAAAATAGTGAAACTAATGCAATTTCAAATCTTCTTCTTCTTCTTCTTCTTCTTCTTCTTCTCCTCTCAGTTAATAGTTCCTTGCAGAGACAAAACACCACTCATATGTCCAAATGTAACAAAATCCACCTACCATCCCAAACTCACGGTGAACATGTTGCATCTTTCTTGTTCAGTTTGTGCACACACAATAATGTAAAAAATAAGAAAAGATTCAGCTTCTACAGGGACTCGCATGTGACATATGCTTCTTGTTTTGGTCCAGTACCTTCCTGAAGACTTCCTTAATGCCTTCACACTGCAATCTGCTGATATCTCCACAACAAACCCTTTATGTTGAATGTTGATTTGGAAGAGTGAAACCTTCTACTGATTCTTTTTTCTTTTTCTCTTTTAAATTTAGACATTTTTGTTTCTCATGTGCAAAATGTTTTCTGTTTAAACGTCCAGCTGTTAGATAGATAGATGGAGGTTCTGTCATCACACAAGAACGACTTCTCTGTGACTTCCTGTCTCCCTGGATGTTTCTCTGAAGTTGTTGTAATCATTGTTGTGAGAAACTTATTTTAAAGATTTCTCCCAGAGGAGTAAATTATTTGCAAAGTGACTGTGAAGAACATCTTGTTTTAAGGTCCTCAGTGTCCCTCTCAGTGAGTTTAGAGTATAGATCCTGGTGACAATCCAAAGGAAACACAACATAAGGGGAAAATGTTTAAAGACATTCCCTGACCAAGAACTGAACCAAGACCACAGCAGTGACACCTTCAAATCCTAACCACTAGACCATCAGGGTAGACCAACATGGTCTGCATCTGTATGCTCAGTCTGGTCTTGCTCTTCAGTTTCAGTTCTTCCTCACTTGTCACACCAGATCAGGGCTCTCCAACCCTGGTCCTGGAGGGCCCCAATGCTGCATGTTTTAGATATTTCCCTCTTCCAACACCTGACTCAAATGATCAGGATCATTATCAGGATTCTGCAGAGGGCCCCGATCCTGAGTTGGAGAGCCCTGGTTTATAGAAATGGACGAAGGAAGCATGACATCACCTGTTATTTTTCACATTTTGAAGCTGAGAGATCGACATTTGAATATGGCCATATTGGTTGTTTGGAACCAGAAGTGACCACATTTGGATATGAAGGAGTGAGGAGGCGGGTCTGACCCTTGAACCCAAGATCACTGTCCAACATGAGTTAGACTCGACTGCAGCTCGGCTCTCATTGGAGGACAGACGCCCCTAACTCCTCCCCTTCTGTCAGACTAATATCTCTGTAATGATCAATGATTTTTCAGATGAACACCTGATCTCTGAGAAGAAGAGTTTTTAGAAGAGACTTTATCTAATAACATCAGAATGACTTGTGGAAAAAATGTATTGACTGAATATTTCAGTTATTTCAGAATAAAGTCAATCAGAGTTTTCTTTCTTTATTTATTTTTTAAGCCTCCATTAGCCGTCGGGAGTATCCTACCGTTTGTTTGAGCCTCACTTGCTTTGTCCATTTGTCCACATGCCACAGACCATTATTAGATGTTAACTGCTTAAATTCATGCAAGTTCACTTTCATCTGGAGTAGTTTGTAATTCATTTAGCATCTTTAATTAATATAACATCTAAAAAAGTGAATGAATTCACAACTAAAATTCATCTCAAATATGAGAGTCCAGCTGGACACCACATGCAACACATGTCAAATTTCCCACAGCACATTGCATGATCCCAAAGCACTTCCATGTGTTTGTAGAAAGGAGCTGTAGCCTAAATAATCTCAGTCAGCTATGCAGCACATTGTACAGGCAGCATCACTGGACAGACGTAACCCCATGTGGAAGATGAAGTGTGGCCCCATAAGCCAAAACATTGTGTAACCACATATGAACAACCAGTTCTGTCATGACCCATCAGGGCGCGATTCAATAGAGAGAACCTCCTGTCCTCTCCCATGTCCAGTGTACACTGTCTGTCAGGATGGCTGCCCACTTGAACCAAAACAATGGTGCACTTCGTCACTCCTGATGGGATATCCTGATTTATGTTACCCGAGTGTATCCATCAAGTGGATCTTTATTTAGCGACGGGGGGGCGCGGGGCCCTGCCTCTCCGTGCCCGTTCGACTCCACATCACGCCAGGCAGACACGCCAACCTGTTTGTTTCGTTATCAGCGGTCACATTAAATCATCGTTCTCAGGCCTTGGCCGTGGGCAGGCGGAGCGGAGGAAGTTCACCTTTGTTCAAAGCACAGACTCCATCTAAAATAAACTTTGACCATATCTTAAAGCATTTCTCTTGAAAACAGAACTTGCATCATAATTTATTCCTTTACCTGTTGATCTGTGCTAAAAGTTACAGTGGGTGGATGCTATGGATATAAATATTTTGCTCAGGTCCGCCCTGGCCTGATGCCACTCACACTGTAAACATCCCAACCTGTGGAGTTATTTGTTTTCCTTTGTTTAAACTATTTTGACGTCTGGATAATAGTGAGAAAAAAACAGGGGGGAGGCTTTGTTGGTCGGGACCGTCTGTATTTATGTGAGCACATCCCCTGTCCTCTCGGACCTGGCCTCATTACAGCAGGACGCTCAGCATCACTGCCACTCAACCAGTGATACAAAAAGAAGATGGGTTTGTGTTGATGCTCTGACCTCCAGGTGGTGATGATCATAACAGACACAAGTGAAATATGATCCTAGAAAACCATCAGAGTGATTTTCAGCCACCCTGTCAGCTCGGCTCTGAGGAGGTCACTGTCAGTCAGAAAAATCAACAATGCTCAGCCTCCTGAGTAGCCAGGCTTCAGCTGATTGTCAGTCCCTTATCAAAAATGATCGTCTCCCTGCCTCCATCAGTTAAATGTTTAAATCAGAAGCGATGAATATTATGTCAGATCCTGCCCACCCATCTCACCGCCCCTCCTGGGAGACCCCGTACATCACAGCTGTCCACAACAAGCGGATTCTGTACTGACCTTCACCCCCTCCAGCATTAGTTATATAAATATATCACTCCCCTGTAGATTTACATGGGACTGTTAAGACGTGTGATGTACAGTTTCTGAAAGATATGTTGTTGCTATGTTTATGACCAAAGTAGGCTGTTAACTTCCTGTTGTTAATTACCGTATTTTCCGGACTATAAGCCGCTATTGAATTTATTCAAACAGTTTCATGTGGTCCACTCTGACCGGGTCTGATGTGATGACGCTAAATGTATCCGCGGCACGGAGCTTGATAGCTTGTAAAAAGCCTGAACATGAAAAACACCGGTGTTTAAGTTCAAAGCGTCGGAAAAAAGTAGCGGCTTATAGTCCATAAAATACGGTATTTAGTGGAATCAATTAACAGAAAATGATGATATTACAAATAAATATGTTTGTGGATAATCACCAAATGAAACAGGTTAGGGTTTTATTACCCAGTGAGGGTGCCGTCTTATATATATTTCTACAGTAAGATAGACTTTCATGTTTTTAATAGTGAACAGGCCCAAACAGAACAGAAAAATAATACAAATTGTAAAACAGAGAAGAAAAAGAAAGACGATGAATCAGTGGTTGCTGCTATTTTCCAACCATTTAGTGAGAAGAACCAAACATTTAGTAAATGAAGGATCGTGTCTATTATTAGCACAAGACCGAGCAACCAACATCAACCATTTTCAAATTGTTATCAAAGATACCATGAAGATGCCAAGAGAAATCAGAACAGACAAATACAGAAACCAGGAGGAACACTGACATCTTTACCAGATGACATTTCTGATGTGAATCAAATGTTTTCATGTGATGCTGCAGGTTCCTGTTTTCTGCAGGACAGCTGATGTAACCTACTACCATGACTGTAATTTATTGTTTCAAAGCTTTCGCCTTGCTCCCGTTTCTGATCCTGACTGCACCCTGACCTTTTCCTCTCCCTCGCCTTCAAACCCGAGAAACAGCTGAAGGACAAAACAATATGGATCCTACCTGCAGCATCACAACAACACTAGCCTCCTGAGATAAAACTGCTTCTTCACCATTACTCTGATAATGTTATCTTGTACTAGCATGGGAAGCAGTTAACTAACATCAGCCATGAAACTGTCTCAGACTCCACCAGGTCTCAAAAAAGGAAGCAATGTGGAAGAGCAAAAAAAGTGTGACGCCAGTGATGGCCACTAGATGCTGTCTCTGGCACCAATTGACTTCAGTTCAATCCTGAAATATTCAGTCAGCACATTTTTTCATGTCATTAGATAAAGTCAACTCTTCTTCTCAGTGATCTGGTTCATCTGAGAATCATTTATCATTAAGGAGATATTAGACTGAGAGAAGGGGAGGAGTTAGGGGTGTGGCTAGTTTGACTGACAGCTGTAGTCTCCAGTGATTTACAGCTGGCTTAGAGGCTCATTCATAGGTGAACTCCTGTCTTATACACATTGGACAGTGTCCTCAGGTCAAGGGTCAGACCTGCCTCCTCACTCCTCCCTTCATATCCAAATATGGTCACTTCTGGTTCCATAAAAACTATAGACTTGAATGAACAAGCCTCAGGTTTGGTATTTGAACTTGGCAATGTTGTGTGTGTGTGTGTGTGTGTGTCTGTGTGTTCAGAATGACTCGTGTAAAACAAAAAAAAAGGGGGTGACTGAGTTTTTCAGGATTCAAAATGACCATTTTTTAAAATTGAAGTTATTTGGTACCAGAGGTTTTTGGAGCCAGCATCTAGTGGCCGTTGCTAGAATTGAGCTTTTTTTTGTACTTCTGCATCAAACTCACTTTTGAGATCTACTTTGTCCATTTCTATAAACAGTCTAGGACAACAAAAATGGTGACATTCAATTGCCAAACTCCTGCCTGGGTGACATCACACGGTGACTACATCCATCTGTTAAATACAGCTTGTGATCACAGTGCAAAGCGACAATAATACAGTCAGGAGCATGTTAGCCTGCTTACATTAGCACTTAGCTAACACTGTGCTTTAGCTTCATAGAACCAGTAGCATGAGTGAAGACTATTCTTCACACCAAGATATTTGCAATGATATAAATTGTTAATAAATTGTCTGTTAATCTTCAGAGTCACAGGATGAGTCTGCTTCATGACGCTAATGTTAGCACTAAATCCTCAGCTGTGTTTCCTGTATTAGCTTGTTGTGCTGCCAATGTGCTACGGGGTTAAAAATATAATTTTCCTCCATCTAATTCCTGTGCATAGTGCCACATTGTCCCTGCTGGTTGTTGGTGATGGAGTGTTGCAGTCTCTGGAGATCAGCTCCAACAAAAACTGGACTCAAACAAGAGGTTAAAAATAGATGAGAGGCAAAAGAAAGACGAGAGAGTGGGCATGACAGTGAGTGACCGCGCTGTCAGATCTTTTCATGGAAAACAGGGTGGACAACCGGACATCCTTAAAGGCTGTGTACTTGTGAGGGAAGTCCACGGCCTGTCCTAGAGGCCTCACCTTTACTCTCTGGGAGGGTTTTTTTGTTGTTGGATATACGCCGACTTACGCTCAGCCTGCTGTGTTCGTAAATGTGAGACACTAAAATGTTTTTGGATAACATTGCTGTCAGAAATTTTTCCATTTGAGAGACAAAGAGCTAAATGAATGAGTCAGTCTCCTGAAAACGTCCTCAAATATTTTCCCGGTGACAACATATTTGCGTCTGCTGGTGTTTTCCTACATCTCCCCCGTGAACAAAGGTGACACACCGTCCAAGTAAAAGCCGCCCCGGTGTTCACGCCGAAGCCGTCCTCCTCCTCCTCCTCCGCATTGTTTTGTCCCGAGCCTCCGTACCTGCCAGTAAGTTGTCTGTTCCAACCGTTAACAACAAATTTATTGGCTCGGGCCATTTGCAAGAACGGAAACTACTTTGCATGGCGAGGAATAGGTCTGGAGCTAAACAATGGTTCCTCTTGTGAAATATGGCAACAGGGTCTCACCTTTGGCTCCTTGTGCCTTCTCCCCCGGCTTATTTACGTAAGCACGTTGTGTCCTATACCCCACCAGGAAGAGGTGTTGCAGGAAGCAAAAATCTGAGGTGGGATTTAGAGTAAACTCACAGCATTAGACCCCAAAAGAGAGGAGGGCTTATCTGATCTCCGAGGGGAGGTGAAAGAAAGGGTAAACACCAGGGTGACCTGTGCACCAGAAGCCACAGGGAGCCAGAGATCCACTGCATCATGTTTGTGTTGTTTCCACATCGCTGGCAGGTTATTCTGACCCACAGCACAACCTGCTCATTGTGTTTAATATCAATTATCATGAAGCTGCTTTTTGATGCACAGTAGGATTTGAACAGGACACGATGAACAAAAGGAGGAGGAGCTGGTGACACTCTGTGGACTTAGAGACCTGTCTTCATCTGAACTAGGCCTGAACTCTTCATCCACACCACCTCTCATCTTCACATGTGCTCATTTTAAACTGGATCTTATTTAACACTCAATTATATACAAATGGATATTGTTGACACAATATTTCATTCAGCTGAAATGTGTTCAGATCAGTTTGGTCAGAGCTATTTATTCATTTCTTTATATCTATCCAGTACTTTCACCTTTTACTTTTAACCATTTTATGATTTGATGAATTACTTTTTCCTATTTTAAACATTTCTGGACTATTTTCAAAGGCCAAGAATGTTTTTTCTTTAAAGATGTTTTTCTTTAAAGATTTTTCTTTTCTTTTCTTTTCTTTTTTTTTTTTGTCAAAATGCTAAAAATTTTGCACCCAATTCAAAAATAAATTACATAACATAACATAACTTTACTGAACATAACATAACATAACTTCACATAACATAACATAACATAACATAACATAACATAACATAACATAACATAATATAACATAACTTTACATAACATAACATAACATAACATAACATAACATAACATAACATAATATAACATAACTTTACATAACATAACATAACATAACATAACTTTACATAACATAACATAACAAAACATAACATAACATAACATAACATAACATAACATAACATAACATAACATAACTTTACTGAACATAACATAACATAACTTCACATAACATAAGATGACATGACATGACATGACATAACATAACATAACATAACATAATATAACATAACATAATATAACATAACTTTACATAACATAACATAACATAACTTTACATAACATAACATAACATAACATAACATAACATAACATAACATAATATAACATAACTTTACATAACATAACATAACATAACATAACATAACATAACATAATATAACATAATATAACATAACTTTACATAACATAACATAACATAACATAACATAATATAACATAACATAACATAACATAACTTTACGTAACATAACATAACATAACTTTACATAATATAACATAACATAACATAACATAACAAAACATACATAACTTTACATAACATAACTTAACATAACATAACTTAACTTTACATAACATAACATAACATAACATAACATAACATAACATAACATAACATAACACCAGGATAGAAACAATTAATCAACAATGTACACAACACCAATTTGTTTTTCTTATGATGAAACCACAATTTAA
>OOFC01022896.1:11676-40921 GCA_900323345.1 Pseudochromis fuscus
AACATTTTCTAAACAAACCAATAAAAAAAAAAAAAGACCCCAGGATGAAGAGTTTGTCGATGCTACCGTCCCAAAGACCCTTAGAGGCTACAATATATTCAACATGTAGAAGTCAGAGAAAAAAATCATGCAGCTTCATCTTTTGACACAAAAAGTTATAAAATATAAATCGCTGCTCGTGACCAAACTGGATCTTAGGATAGTTGCAAAGTCGTAGATCTGGAGCCTTTTGTAAAAGAAACATGACCTTTTCTTTCTGCTTTGTTTTTTTTTAAATTGACCGAATATGAAGCAAATCATCGTGTTCCCCTCCACACCTGTGCTGCTGCTGATCTGTGTGATGTGGTTACACTCTGTGGGCAAACCCTGAACAACAAAGAATTGTGTGACGCTGCACTGATTGTAGTGTTTGCTGTTTGGCCCTTTATGTTTGTTGCATAATACAGAATGTACCTGTTCAGCAGTTCCAGCAAACATAGGTGAAGAAAAACAATGTCTTCAAATCATAATAATGATAACGATTTGTTAGTTAGTGCCATAGACTGTATCTAGAAATGGACGAAGCAATCGGGGCTCAAATGTGAAGCCAATGCAGAAGTGCAAAAAAATGCAATACCACCGACGGCCACTAGAGGTTTGACTTCAAATTAGAAAAAATTGTAATTCTAATTGTCATAAACATTATTCCCACAAATAGGGATGCACGATATTACTGACATCGACCGATATTGGCTTTAGAATTAAGTATTGGCCATCAGCCATTTTGCCGATATCCTCCAATATGATTACCGATAAAATAACAGTATTGTCATTATTGCCTCAGGGAAAGCATTGTCCAAGTCAGATTTAAGTAAGATAAGCTGCAAGTATCTTAATTATGTTGTTTGAAAACAGTTGTCATGAGCAAATATGACATGTTTGACATAAGCATTTTTCTTATTTAGCACAAGGAATGATTACTGATATATTATTTTCAGCTTTATCTTATGTCTGCATTTACCAGTGGGCCAACATGATACAAGGTATGCAGAATAATTCAGTTTAATTCCACTACAGAACTAGATGATCTCTGCAATTAGGTGTATATCGGTATCGGTTATCGGCCAAATGCGTTGTAAAATATCGGCATATTGGATATTGGCCAAAAAGCCAATATCCCACAAGTCATTCTGATGGTATTAGCTAAAGTCAACTCTTTTTATCAGTGATCACTAATTTCCTCATCAGGCAGATATCAGGCTTCAAAGAGGAATATTTAGGGGCGGGGTTAGCTTGATCAAGCCTTATACAGATTGGGCAGTATCCTTGGGTTGAAGGGTCAGACCCGCCTCCTCCCTTTATATCCAAATATGGTCACTTCGTTAGCTTCGTCCTTGCTACACACAGTCTATGGCTTGTGCCTGCAAAACTTTGAGATCTATTATGTTTTGAAGTGAATATCCTGGTGATATCAGACCAAATTGAGAAAACCCTTACAAAAAGTACAATTGCAAATCTTTTCTACTGAGCTGACATTGAATTTTTCTTTTTTTTTTTTTGTAGCCGCTTAAACTCCTCCATTAAACACAGCAGGCACCATACCACACACATCACAGGTCATATATCAAGAAGTAAAACAATGAAACCCATATACAGTGCAGCGCTTACAGAAAGAAGCAGTCGAATATTTTTCCACCCTGTAAAAACTGTTAATACTTTACAAATACATGGTCAAAAATGCACATACATCATTAGACAGTTCAGTTTCCTCATCCCACCTTCCAGGAAATCTGCTTGGCACGATTGTCATAAAAACAACGAAAGCGGGAAAAAAACTATTAGCGGATAAGGAACCAAAAAAAATGTTTAAAGGTAGAAAATTGAACTGGCTTTGATATCAAATCATCATCATGCTCGTACAGTAGTTGAGATCAGCGAAAAGCAACACAAGCTACAGGTAGAGTACTCAAACTTTAAGGCTACCAATGATGAAGTGAAATTTGAATATGTGACGACAGGCAGGAGTCGGAGATGATAAGCTACTGTTTTAGCTTCGATGAGCTACTCGTAACTACTTTTTTTTTTTTCCTTTTTTGGTAACTGTAGCCACACTTCTCATGAAATGCTACATGAACACTGGTGAATTACACCAGAGGAGAAATGGCAACTGAAATGCGTTCGATCAGAAATGACAGACCTCACATTTTGAATTAATTTGTGATATTGATCGACTGTAGAAAGCAAATGGCCAAAATCTGTCTTCCAAACTTAAAAAAAAAAAAAAACCCCACAAATAAATAACAGCAACGTACATGATGGATATTTTCTGAATCATTCCCTGATTAAATTAAAGCCATGATATGCACACGTACTGTGACATTCTGCAGCTCTCACTGCACCATCCTCCTCATCCGGTTCATTATGACCCATCAACAACCTCTGTAAGAATGGTAATGTACAAACTTGCATAGATAAAGTGATATAGTTATAGAGCAGCTTCATATTTATGTGCCCAAAAAATGTGACATTCTTTTTTTGTTTTTGTGTATTTTACTCTGTTTAGGCTTTTCCATCGTCCCTGCAGGTAATAGCTGCTTGTTGTTGGATCTGCCAACAGAACAGAAACATCGACACTCGGACCACTAACGTATGCAAGTTTGCAAATTTGGGGCAGCAGGTATTTGCTAAGTCTCAAAAAGCAGGTTGGAGTAAAGCTTCACTGCTCAAAGAGGCTTAGATAATACAGGCCCTAGGTCACAAAGAACATCATTTTAGGATAGTTTTCTCTTTTTGTTTATTTTTACAGTATGGCTATTAACAGAGTGACATATGGATGACATCATTGAATCATCTAAATATAAAGGGCTTCACTGACTGACTGTGATGCTTTTAAACATGCTTTCCCTGGGATTATTTGGATTTGACTTTTGACTTTTTTTTTTTTAATGCACAGGGGGAGGAGGAAAATGCCTGATTTTGGCTATTCTCAATTTAAGGCTATTAATTTCTATTTGGCTAAACCACCACCTAGGGGACTGAGATTTTAAAGGAGTGACATCTCTTTTAGCGTAGTAGTAAAAATGGTTCCACAACATGTGGATACAAAGTCCTTAGATAGACTTTCAATTAATGCCTGAACTTAAAGGGGAGCACCACTCAGTCTGGGAAATGTGTCGATATCTGTAAATAATTTAGGAAATTCAATATCTGGGGGTGTCTTAAAGAGACAGTACCAAAAAAATTAACCAAACTAATTTCACCTTAGTAAAACTCCAGATCTGAGTGGCAACCCCCTTTAATATATCTGCCTAACAGTTGGAAAACACTCAAAAGTACAACACATAGACACTACTCTGAGCACAGTTCTATTAAAAGCGCAGGATTATAAAACATTGACATCATCAAGAGGACGTGCTGTACATCGAGAGTGGCGAGATCCCTCCGTCTCTACCTCAGTCGCAAACATGACTAAGACGATCATGTTCTGTGTGCAAATCGAGTGAACACCAAACATGCGTGGTGCGACTCTATTATGCTACTGACTGAATCCGTAGAGCTACATCGAGTGTGGTGGTTGTTGTTGTGGTGGTGGGAGGAGGGGAAAAAGCTTTTGTTGCGTACGACAAACCGACAAAACAGAGCGAGAGAAAAAAAGTAAAAGTTTCTCCTAAGGTGGCTCCTGCATGACACTGTCCATACAAGAGAAAAGCATTTAGTAATTTTTCCTTTTTCCTTTGTTTGTAGTGAAGCCTTCAAACCACCACCTTTCACCCCCGGACTGAGGGACCAAGTGGTGCAGGCGTCCTCCACCTCAAAACCACCAATGTCTGAGATGCAAGTGGTCCCTGGACAAGTCTGACTGACCTCCGCTGACCTTTTGACCCCCGCACCTCTCTTTTACACCAAGGGTCGCTTATCTACCATGCCTCCTTCATGCAGAGCGATGGATCCCGAAGCGACTGGGGCTGGTGCAGCAGGCTCAGCCCCAAAAAATTAAGCTCTCAAAGCTGGTGGGAGGGGAGGAGAAAAAAATGGGTGAAAGAAGAGAAAGAGAGGGGAGGTTGGGGGTTGGAGGTGTGGTGAAAAAGACAAAAAAAGATGGCCCATCCTTGAAGCGGCTCGGCGCTCCAACTCCGATGGCGTGTTTAGGTTGGCAACGGGTCGTCATCGCCTTTGCTGCACTTGCACTTGCAGCAGAGGACAATGGGAGTGGCCAGGAGGAGGAAGGGAGAGGCAACTAGCAGGAGGAGGCCGAAGCCAGCAAAGATCCCCACAACCTGCAGAAAAATAATTAACATATATTAATGCAACACGTGGAGCTATAGGGCTGGGTGTAGAGACATCACATTTAAAGCTGAGTCAAGCATCACGAGGTAGTATCAAACAAAGCCAGTGAAACATAACAAAACTCTTATATTATTATTTTTCTAGGGAATCTGTCAAGATTTGTGGCCTTCAGTTATTTCAAGCAACTGCAGTAACACATGTTGTCCAGCAGAGGTCACCTGATGCCTTCTTCAGGCATATAAATTATGTTCTCTCTTTTTAGTTTCCTGTCCAGGTAGCACCAACATATATGATAGTAAGTACACAGATATCATTTCTTTTTTTTTTTTATTACTGTGTATGTGAGGAGATGCACTGATTATAAAAAATGTTGAAAATCTAGTGCAAATTACAGAAATGTGGGAAAAAAGTTAGTACCACACAGTGCATCATGACGAAAAAAACCTGTTTGTAATGCTTTACTTGTGCATTTAATAAAAAAGGTTCCTGTTGTGTGTTTTTCTCAGACATACACAGTTACATAATCACACATAATTCTCAAATCAAGTGGCACAAAGCAAGTTGATGCTCCAGCAGCACTTTTGTCTGTGGGAAAGTTACATAACTGATAGTAAACACAGTGTGATTTGGGAGTGGGACGCTCTAATTATGGGATGTTTCATCACAGTAGACTTGTATATTTTTAAAAATCCCTTCTAATATTGTCAGGGCAACACTAACTAGAAGATTTTACTAAAAATGTCCATGTATTCTGATGAGCGTGTGAGGTATTTAAATTCCCCACATGGTGGCGCCAGACGCCAGCTAATTCAAATCCAGCAGAGTGGAATACATAACAAGCGGTCACATGCAACAGTGACTTATAATAGCACAATGATTTCCCTCCTGTGTTGAAGGCAGAAAGACATCTCCAGAAACTTGCAGGAAGGACTGTTAATGAAACACCTCAGTGCGACGTTACAAACTTATTTCTGTACATCGCTGACGACCTGTGTGTGACGCACAATTATTCACAGATCTCACTGCTGCTTTCATGTTTACAGTTTGAACGTTCCTCCTAACTGATAGTGCGGCTCTCGGGGGTTATGGAGATCCGGCGTCACCAAGATACAGAGGATAGATGCAAGATAGGTTTAGCTCTGGTACATGTTGTATTTATGAGGCTTTTTAGATGTGAAAGAGCAGGAGGAAGGAGGAGGGGGGTGAAATGAGGAGAGATACAAAGAGCAGTGAAAGCTATAGCTAGCTTCCACCAGCTGAAGTGTCATCATATGACTCAGTCTGGCCCACGAGGCAACAGATGCCAATGTGTATGCTAATGCTGACAAAATCACACATATGTTGGGGTAAGGTGAAATAATGAGGGGAAATTTTAGTCAGAATGAAACACATGCAATACACCAGTTACAGGTCATATCCAACCTGTCACATGTTTGGTTACCTCATTTTAAAGAAGGGCATTTCTTATGAAAACCTTTCATTCAAAGCAAGAAGTGTACATAATGGTTGTTGGGAACAGCAGGACACTGACAACCAGACACTTGTGGATGGAGCCATGCTTCTCCTATTGTGCTGACAGGATAATAGTAGCTCATCTCTGGGTGTGAGAGCTAAAAAAGAGAAAGAGGCAGAACCAGCGAGCACGTGTTCGGCCACATGCTGCAGCGTGGCTGAGAAAGGGGAGGGGGCTGGTGCTGAGGGTGACATGTGGTTGGAGAAAAGACTGAGGAGGAAGAGGGGGGGGTCTCACCTGTGTTCTGTGCCAGATAACAGACGCCCTGGAGTGGCCCAGTTTGTTTCGACAGGGCCCTTTGTCATAGTGGATCAGGAGGAAGTCATCCTGCCACATACACACAGATAAAAATTGACCATTAGCAGCCTGAAAGACATGGGTGGCTGTTCTGAGAAAATTGCTTTTTAAATGACCCGCGTGGTCCGACCGTCCGCGCTCACGCAATTAAGATTATATAAAGCCAGCGCGGCTCGTAAGTCACCCTGATCCAAGTGCAGCTGATGCTGTCATTTTCATCAGTCCAGTAATGAATTTTAAGGAAAAAAAATACACAAATACATCTTATTCCTGCCTTATCGACTCTCAAGGTTAAGCTACAATTTCCGGTTAATGGAAGATATTGCTGCCACAGGAAGACGAATGGCGTCTACATCCAAGATTATCACAGGGTTGCAAACACAATATTGCAATTTTAAGCTTTACAGTTGCAATAAATATGTAATCTTTTTGAATTGACTGTCGAGGTGAAAAAAAAAATCTATCCGACTCACATCCAGGGACTCCAGACAGTACCAGCAGAAGGCATGTTTGCAGTTCTTGCACATCATCTGTGCACAGCCCTCGTCCCGCTCGATGTAAACTTTACATTTAGGACAGCGCTTGATTGGTGCATCGTCCTCTTCATTCTTATAGAAAGAGCTGGGAGGAAGAGAGACATGAGTTAGGTATGTTGCTATAAAATGTGGTGTAACAGAAGTGAACGTGGCCTTGAACTATCCAGCCCAGACACTTCCACCCTCCTCTTGGTGGCACTTTGTCTGTTTTCATCTCTCCTGTTGCTGTAAAGTGCTGACTCCCACAATCTGGAAGTAAGTGAGTATCTGTCATCCTGAGCATCGCTCTACAACAGTAAACAGGCCCATTGATCTCCAGGCCGGCTCTCCATGAACTGATCACACCAGAGTAAATTACAGCACATTTCAACACCTCCATCACCTCCTTCAGGAAAACAAGACTACACTGAAATTGCTCAAAGGGGGAGGAAAAAAACAAAGAGCATGAGCTTTCTGCATTTAGACGACTACTTGTTTTTGCCTTTAGCGACTTCAAAGTCTACAGTGGCTGGTAGACTGTTTAAAGAATTCCTCTTTGTCTGGGAAGAAATCAGCATTTAACTAGAAAACCTAAACTAAGGCCTAATCATACACTGTGTATAGAAATGGATGAAGCAACTGGGTCGAAAAGATGAAGCCAATGCAGAAGTGCAAAGGGTGCAATACCTCTAATGGCCACTAGATGCTGACACCATTAAAGTGACAAATTCAAAAATAGTCATTTTCAATCATAAGATGATTTTTTTCCACAAGTGATTCTGATGATCTGGTGGTCCATCATTTCATCATAAGTAGATATCAGGCTTCAACCAAAGGAATATTTAGGGGCGTGGTTAGTTTGATCGACATGCCCGGTATCCAATGAGATCAGCTCTGAACTCCAGTCAGAGTTTTTTGGAGCCAGCATCTAGTGGCCATCAGGAGTGTTGCACTTTTTTTGTATTTATGCATTGACCTACTTTTTGAGACTTTGTTGTTTCGTCAATTTCTGCATACGGTTTATGAGTCTCATACACATTGAGCAGTGACCTCGGGTTCAAGGGTTGGAGCCACCTCCTCACTCCTCCCTTTGTATCCAAATATGGTCACTCAAACAACTAACATGGCGATGTTCAAATGCCAATGTCCTGGCTTCAACACACAAAACCTACAGGTGACGTTATGTTAGCTTCGTATGTTAGCCACACCTAATTCAAATGATTAAGATCGTTATCAAGCTGCAGAAGCCTGATAACGATCCTGGTCATTTGAATCAGGTGTGTTGGAAGAGGGACACATCTAAAACATGCAGGATAGCGGCCCTCGAGATAGACCAGGGTTGCAGACCCCTGCCATAGACACTGTGTAGAATGGACAAAGCTAACATAACATCACCACGGTTGCCCACCCCTGGTCTATGGGCATAACCCTGTTTGTTCAAAGCACTAATAAAATACAAGGTGTGCGAGGACAAACTCAGGATCAAGTGTTCAGAGACACCCTCACAGTGCAGTTCAAACACCAAAGGCTCTTTACAAGTAAGACCAGACCTTTTAATCCCCTACAGCGTGGCCTGTGAGTTGGGTCCTGAACCTGCGCAGGTACAGGAAGGCTGTGCACAGCTAATGACGTTTCCAGAGTAAGAGGATATCACAGAGAAATGGGTCAGCTGCAGATGTCTCCTGGCAGCCCTCTTCTTCCTTTTACAGTCAGATCCAGTAGCCTTAAAATTAATAATAAATTCATCCCGCAGCCGCTTTACTGCAGTTAAGTTTCAGCAGATTGTTTTATGGCTACCTATTAATTTGTGCTTGAGCCCTGGCTGATGCTCAGCTGAGCGGTGGCAGCTGTGAAAGGACACAGTCAATCAGTGTGGTGAGCTGAGCGTGGCGTGGGGGCTGATACTATTAATGATCATATCGTTTTCCAGGAGGGCCTCTCTGGAGGTGGATCTCGTCACATCAGGCCAAAGTACAATGTTTTGTACATAAGGAGTTAGTAAAGCAGTATTTGTATAAAAGCATAGACTATATATGGGTTGGAGGAAGCTGATGTGACGTCACCCATTGGTTTGTGGAGTTTGGCTTTTGAATGTTGCCCTCTTGGTTTTTTAGAGCCAGAAGTGACCATATCTGGAAATGAAGGGAAGAGTGAGGAGGAGGAGGGTCTGACCTTTAAACCTGAGGACAGTGCCCAATATGTATGAGACCCAACTTCAGGTCTGGCCTCATTGGAGCCTAATATCTACTTAATATGATTCTGTTTTATATGGATCACCAGATCACTGACTTCAGCTAATGACATCAGAATGACTTGTGGTAAAAATGTATTGACTGAATATGTCATGATTGAAAATGACAGTTTTTGAATTGAAATCAACTGGAGCCAATTGAAGTTTTTTGGAGCCAGCATCTAGTGGCCATTGGGGGTATTACACCTTCTTCACATCCACATTTGTCTCATTTTTGAGACCTGGTTGCTTTGTCCACAGTTTGTGCAAAAGTAACACAAATAAACACCTTTTGTTGGCTGATAATCACAATTAATTATGAACAACTACCAATGAGAAATTAAATGATCTTATCCCGTAGCAAAGTCGAAGCTATATTCTTGATTAAGGTGTATAAAACATTCAGATAGTAAACGGAGTGAAATGAAAAAGTAGTACCTGTTTTCTCCTGGAAGGAAGGAGGTAATGGGCAGGTTGTTTTCCTGGCAGGCCTGCCCGGGGTGCCAGTTGGCCTTGCAGGCCGAGCAGAACTCGAGGGCACATACAGCACACTGAACCAGCTGGGGCAGGGCTGGGGAATCTGCTTCCTTTAGCTGGCACACGGCCTGGCAGGTCGAGGAAGGGCACCACGTCCGGCACGGGTCCAGCAGCACCTCTGATGACACATACAAAAAAGTGCCAGGTCATGGATGCTGCTTCTGTCTTCAGTCCATTAAAACTGTCTGCGTCGCTGCAGGGTGACTTCATGCAGAAGAATAAACATCTGACATTGAGGTAACCTTAAAAGGCTCATCCATAATTTACATAATGTATAATTTTCAAGGATTACGTGTGTATGCAGGAACATTTAGTTTGTACGACTGTGTTGCTGCCTTGCTTTCTGTGTTTCCAAGGCTTCTCCAAGAGGGTTTTTTTCAGGTGCTGAATAGAGCAGGTTTTGTGTTTTCTGCCAGTTCTAAGTACATAGCGTGATGCACTTGCCCTTATATCCTGTCCTCCCTTCCCTCTGCCGCTCTGCCAAGAACTATGAGCACACATTCCACATGCACTCTTGGCTCAGCCTGAGAAATATGGAACAGTTACAGCAACTGTTCTGCCTGACTGGACTGGGACATTGATGAGACGGCTGACTGCCCTGATCCAGGCAGAACCCACTGCGTTTTCCGAGGATTTTTTAATTTACAGGACCACCCTCCATGTTCATAAATATGTGTTTGTCTTGATGTTTATGCATTCATCCCTGCAAATGTGATCTGCGTGTTGTGCATACAGTTTGTGTAGGTGGAGAACCTGCAGGGTGAGTACCATCAAAGAGCGATAACACAGCTCAGTTGTTGCCGTCTCCAGCGGTAGCGGTGAAACTGTAATATTACTGATTAACGTGTCTGCACTGACAGCGTGAAGCGAAGACACACAGACCTGCCATTATCTTTTTTTTTCCCCCTGCGTTGATATCCGAGCAAATTATCAGAAAGTTTATTACAAACAGTCGAATATGTAGCTGCAAAACTGAGGAGACAGATAAAAAGGATTTAATGAAAATGTCTTGCTGTGATAAGAGACCTGCTTTCATCACAGTCAGTCAGACAGTTTTTGAGTCTGAGGGTGAACCAATCCAATTAGAATCTGTTAAAACAAAGTATGGGAGGCTTCCCCCCTTCATGTAAATCTGATGGGAGCTGGTGTTACACTCTGATGAGGTTAACAGAATACAGAATACTGCAGTTCGAGATTTTGTATTCAACGCGTAATCCTGGGCAATTTCTGCTTACAAGAAAATGGATAACTTGAAAACACCTGTCAGTGCTGAAGATTGAAATGCATCAGAGCAAGCGAAGATTGCCTCAATCTTTTCTATCAGCTTCCCGGAGATACCCCATGGTGTAATTCAACAGCAAACACACCCACAGGGGGGTGACTGACTGACGGCAAACAGAGCGAGCAGCAATCCAGCTCCACGTGCGAGACGCGTCATCCTTTTGTGGCGAAACACACACCACCTCCGGAGGACGGGAAGGTCCACGTGCGATTGACAGAGTCACCGGCCGCGCATCACCCACTTAAGAAACTGCGGGGCCATCGCTGACGTACCGCCGCTGCCAGTGCGTTGACTCACCTCTTTCAAACTGAAGCTTCTTGTATCTCTGCATCATCTCCGTGGCCACCATGCACTCGATCTACCGGGAGAGACGAGGGGGGAAGTGGGAGGAAAATAAGCAGGTCATTGTGCGTATTTATAGACAGAAGCTGCAAGAAGTAATTATACATTCAGCAGGCAAATTTCATTTCCAGAACAATGTCAAAATCAAATTTGTACGAGATTGGAACTCGCCACCTGCTTACCAATAAGGCCCGCAATCCCATTTTTAGAGAGTGAAAGAGAAATCGAAGACTAGGATGTATTCAAGGTGCATACACAGGCCCACTCAAGGTTAAATGTACTTATCTGATGGACAATGAGGATTCAGCCTTTGTGAAAGAACAGTTAATTACAAGGTGAAGGCACAGAGTGGAAACGCTGCTGATTGGCAGGGGGAGCTGGGCTCCATTAAGACCAGCTGATACTAATTGGGTTGAAACATAAGGCGATGGTGGTGGTGAGGTGAACCATGCTGTGTCTATGGGCCTCTGAGACAAAGCAGAGTGAGCACAAGAGTCACTCTGTTTGTGGATTTTGAAGCCAATGTTGTGGGGTTTTTTTTTTTAGAGCCAGAAGTGACCATATTTGGATATGAAAGGAGGACCCTTGAACCCAAAACACAACAAACAAAGTTGCCAACACACAACCTCCCAGCTCTCTTAGATACATACAAAGTGATTCATTTATAAAATATTGGTGCTGGGACCAAAGTACCGGACATCACGAGGAAAGTTCAAGAGCCAGATAAGCTGCAGGCGATGTTTTAATGCAGCAACCCAGTCACTACCTGAAGGACGTGTTAATTCAAACTAGACTTTTCCTTTTATCAATACCTCATTTTCCTGCAAGTGTCCCCTCTTGGGACAGGCAGAGTCCGGACAGCTAATTGCAGTTTCAAGGCCTTCTTTAATCAGGAGTTCCACATACTGCTTCAGGCACTGAGGAGAAACAAACACACAATTAAAACACAGCTGTATGAAAAAAAAAACCAACATACTACCAACAAATCAATCCATCACCAGTCTAGGGGTGGGAATCTTCAGGGACCACTCGCCACTTGTTGTTTCTAAAAACAGTTATGATGTGAAACAATGTAAAGAATTTATTTCCATTTTTATTAAACTAATAGAATTGTGTAAACTGGAAAGTTACTACTGCTTTGTAAAGAACAAAGGTAGCAGCATCCTTTGCTTGTAACATATGTTCAATCACAAACAGGAAAATATGTCCTTGTTCACATATTTAAGAAAAAAATGTAAACTAAATCTTGCTTTTATGTGCAACACAGCGTTCAGACAAGAGTATTATGCTAAAGGAAAATAAACAGCATAATTTTGCAGAAAACATTTAACCAGGGCTGAAAGTAAAAAGAAATCCTGAGCCTGAACTTTTTTACGGGGGGTGCAGCACAGTGGGTCCGACGCATATGCTGGTATATGTGGCAAAAAAGTTTTTGGCATTGTGCTTGACAAGGAATAGGATGACCTGCAATCTAAAACATGAATTTCAGAAATAAAAGGTCATAAAGTTATAAGGGTACGTGAAACTCCATCAGGCTAATTGGGTTGAGGAATTACGGTAAATTAATTTATGCTAGTCACTCGCATCGCCGGCAACATGCTCCAGTCAAACACCACACACCGGAGAAATGCCACAGTATCAGAATACTTTAAGCCCGGGATGTTATATAATTCTGTTTTAATTCTGCTCACTTTCGCCGTTAGCTTTGAAGGAGCTAAAGTGTTTCCATGGGCTAGCTTTCAATCCACATGGAGCTTGTCGTGGTCAGCCATGTTTATTTGTTATGTGCTCCCAGTAAAGTGTCCGGATGACAACGCGCTGCACTACTGAGCTCCGCCTTTTCGTTCAGTCTATTTTACGTTATTTAACATTTAAATAATCGGAACTTGGACATTTGTCAATCGATTCAGAATCATCCAACTTTTTTTGGTCCACTCTTCATATTTTCTATTTCTTAATAAATATACTTCACCTGTCCGCTACCAATCAGCACACAGATAAAACCACTGTGCAGAATCTGCCCATTTAGCAATTAAAGAGCCAATTACTTCTCTCAGGAGTTTGTAGCATATTAGAATGAAATGAAATGAAATGTTGATGTTCTTTTAAGTCTGTTGATTAAAAAACACATTTCACTTATCAACTTCATTCTGTGAAAACCTAATAAAATAATTGTGTTTTAGGGTTAGCTGTACCGTCCCAAAGAGGCCAAAACACCAGTGAGTTTGCTTTCTTTAATGTTTGCAAAAAGATTTACAATATAAGTCTCAGTATTTAATATGTTTGATAGAGCACCTCGTTGTATTTACATTGTGCTTGACCTCTGGAATAAACTGTGCTAACTGAATTCTGGTAATTACGGCCACCACCCAGCCTGCGTGCTAGGAAGTAGCAGCTATTTTTAGGAGCCATTCTTGGGCATTGTTTCCTCATCTCTGAACTAGATTGATTAAATTCTAATGGCGAGTGGCTGGTACTATTCCTCCTTCTCAGCTGTTTCACAACAGGGCTGTAAGATTTATGACAAACTTTACTTTGATGTGGAGGCAGAAAGGAAAGGATGAAACAAGTGGAACAAACCACAGATTTTTCTTTGCACCCACTTTAAATACTGCTCAGTGAAATCTATCTTCTCTATTATCCTGTTTGGTTTTATATTAAGTTGTTTTGTGCATCATTTGGTGTTGGAAGATGCAGGAAAACACTCACCAGTGTACAGAAGACACATTGGCACTGTGTGATGGTGGTCATCTGCTCCAGAGGGAACTCTCCAAGGCACAGCTTACATGAGACCAGGGGGTCCACGGCCAGCTCCCATGTGGGACGGTACCGTGCCGTGGTCATCTTCACCGCCACAGAGCTGAAAACATCCAAAGAAGAAAGGAAGAAGAAGAAAGTTACATTAGAAGAAGATAAAAGCTATGGTCAAAGGATGTCATTTTAAATATTTCAACCAATCAGAGAAATGGGGGGGTGTTCTGATTGGTTGAAATGTTCCAGCATCACATACACAAGTTTTGGGATTCAGCCTTGAGCCCATGTGATGTCATCATCATGGCAGCCCAGTAGTAGCTGCACAAAAACACACAGCTTTTTCATAAACAGTGAAATATGCCTGAAATGTTTAATACAGGTTCTCAATATTACAGGCTATCAACCTATGTATGTATGGATCAACCTATGCATGTATTAATCTTCCATTTTCTATTCCTTTTCAGCAAAATGCATCCTGAAAAATATTGTTGTGAGAAGATTGCATGCAGCTCAGTTTTGTTTTTGTCTGTTTACATCTAAATAAATCTAGCGTCTGAGGTGTGCTGTGTTTGCTCTGAGATAACCAGCACGTCGGCATGAGCACAGGCTGAAAATGCATTGCGAGTTGTGTCCGACGAGGGTGCACACACACAAACAGCCCTCCTGTAGCAAAATGACACCGGCCCGCTGCCTAAATGGCCGTTGTCAGCTGCGTTCATTTTTATTTCAGGCCCCATGCTTTCTGGCATTAAAGAAAACACAGCTCAAAAAGGAACTCCTGTAGTTATCTGCATCAGCTATCTCAGCTCCCTGTGAAATTTTCACTCCCAGTGAAGTAACACTTTTCCCCCTTCTCTCTCCTCGCTGCACGTCATTTCTGTCTCTTTTGTGAGAGTCAGAAAAGGGTTATTTTAGGCCATCTCGTCTCACTCTCTCCTTCTCGCTGTAGCCGAGTGCAAAGAGCACCCACTCGGCTGTTTACAGGAAGTGGTCCCGCGCACACAACGTCAACACTGTCAAGCTCTCCCCCTTGCTGCTTAGCAACCGGCTGAAGGAGGATTTAGGAGGTGGAGGGAGCTTGGACGAGGAGGGAGGAAAGCATGGCAGAGGGACGGAGAGACAGGGAGGAGTTTTTTGCTTTTCATTATCCGCGGTCTTCCTCAATGTTCAGCTGCCTGTTCGCAGGAGGAGGACAGCGAGTGGGAGGAGAGGGGTTCAAGAGTTCACATGATCGCTCCATGGACTCCCGCGCTGTCTACATGTGCTACCCACAGTGAGGAGGGGAGAGAGACAGTGTGTTCTGGTTGGGCAGTGGTATAGTATCCAGTCACATCATCCATCTTAACAACACATTTCATCCAACATACATCACCTTCATGATGCTGCCAGGTGAAGGAAATCCACAGATGAGACCAGCGTGGGCAATTAATTTAAAAAAATAGGCTCTAATAAAAAATAATGTACTGATTCTCTCATTGCTGGACTTGTTGACTAGCAACATCTCATCTAATAAAATGGCCTCTACTGTCACATGTCTTCATCAGTGTCCTAAGAAGCAGGACAGAGATGGAAATCGCAAAGTGAGAAAAACTGGGAGGACAAATAAGAAAAATGAGATGCGCCTTATGTCCTACTCAACTCAAATCGCCTGGCATTCATCCATCTATCCACCATCCATCACACTGACCAGAAATCACTGAGCGGTGAGGAGCCTCTATTATGTCGGGGCTGAACTCGTATACAAAAGCTTAAATGGCAATTTGTTATCAGGATGGAGCCAAAGAACTTACAAACATGACCCCTGGGGGAGAGTGTGGGAAGCTGAGTAGTCTGGTGGTGAAAGGGGGGAAAAAACAAGGGGAACTTAACCACTGACGTAACAATAATCTGAATGCAAACACAGCTGCGTGGTGAAATCCTGACGTGAAGTGTCATATTTAAACCATGTGTGACAGATACAGGGCGTGTGTAGATTTTAATAAAACATCCCAATGAAAACCCTCAGTGCTGGTTTCTTTACAACTTTCACTAATATCAACAATTATCATCATATACATGCATTTCCACAGTATCTAACTTTAGTACTGTGATGTAAAATAGGATATGTAGGCGGGACTAAAGGTTTGGAGGAACTTGATTGGACTACTGGAACACAAGGAAACATGGTAGCTAGCTAGCTAATGTTACTAGGTAACTTACTAACTAACTTAGTAATTAGCACTAGTATCTGAAATGTATGAGATAGCATTAGCAGCTAGCAGCTTGCAATTAGCATTAACATGTTGGGCTTAAGGTTTGTATAGTCTCTCGGTGTGGTGTGTTTTAAGTAGTATCTTAGCAGTTAGCATTAGCAATTAGCATTAGCAGTTAGCATTAGCATTGTATAGTTTGTCTAGGGTGAGCCTTTTTTTTCTGTGGTGAGTTTTAAGTAATAAAAGCATCTTAGCGCTTAGCATTAGCATGTAGTAGTAGCAAGTTTGGTGAGTTGGTTTGTGTAGCCTCAGTGTTTGGCTTGTGTAGGAGCAGTGTGAACTCGCACTAGGGTCACCCAGTTCCAGAGTCACCCCCGACTCTGGAACGCCAGAGTTCACCGCCTAGCCTCCTGGAGGTGTCGTGGAACTAAGTAGGTGAAACACCGTTGAAGGGGGGTTTCCACCTGATGACCCCCAGAGACATGTGAGAAATCACTGCTCATTGGTGTGTATGGTGATAGGTTAGGGGTACTAGGGCCTTCATTGAGTGTAAATCCTTGTTGTGAGCACAAGTCTCTTGTGTTTTAGTTCAACGTGCTATATTAAAAGATAAAGTGGCCTCCAATGAGACCAAACCTGAACTCCAGTCTCAACTCCAGCATCATTGGGTTCAAGGGTCAGACCTGCCTCCTAACTCCTCCCTTCATATCCAAATATGGTCATTCCTGGCTCCAAAAAAAACAACATGGCGACGTCCAAATGCCAAACTCCTCGCTTCAAAATGCGAGTTTGTCACGTTAGCGTTGTCTATTCTATATACAGTCAATCCAAAAGTCACATGATTTATTTATTTATTTAAACTGAACAATACCAGTGATGAAATCTAAAAGACTCACCAAGACATTTTTCATTTCAGGTGGACTTTCAGATCCACATGAAAATGGAACCATACTACTGGACTATTTTAAACCTCCCAGACTTGAAAGCTTGTCAATACAATTTCAGAATTTAATACCTTTGAGGTGCTGTTGTGGGGAAACTGAAATCAATTTTTTTTTAATACCTCTCCAGACGTGCAGGTACCCTGAGTCACCGCTGTGCAATGAAACATTAAACAGTGTTCTGAAGGGGCAAAAGTAGAGCCGGCTTTATAGGACTATCACTCATAAAAACATCAAAAAGACTCCAAGCAGCTGTGGGGAACAGTCCTGCAAACCTGGACAACATTATTCTGCCAGGATGGACAAACTGCATCAATAAAGAAGGAGGAATTGCACAGGACTGGACCGCCACCTCACAAGGCAGGTACTAAACATTAAAGCCAAGGGAGCTGATTTAACAACGTGGTGTACGGCTGATGACCTAAACGACAGCAGCTCCTCCTTTTTGCCCCCGGTCTCTTTGTCTAAGCTTCACTATAAACAGTAATTCACGCTGTACAGACGAGGACTTGCTAATACAGTGTGTGCTTTCACACTTGAATCTGTTTCTCTCCTCCCAGGCTTTATATTGGCTGTGCAAATACTGACAGACTGGGTCGAGGGGGACAAATGAAATAGTTTTGTAAAGATGGCCCGAGGAGGAAAGAGGGAGCGAGGGGAGGAAAAAAAAGAGAGAGATTTCATGAGAAAAGGTGGTGCAGTGCGATCCGTCTGCTGCATTATTAACTAGATGGTCCATTATCAGTGAGGAAAAACACACACACACACACATATATACAGTGTGTTGTGAGCGATGCATGCAGGCCACTTGTGCTCTCATTTCAAATATAGCCTTCCACAGTAGTATACGTCTGCAAAGGTCAGGTCAGGGAGCTGGAAATCAATAAAGTGCGAGTCAGAAGTCAAACATCCATCCTGAGAAGTGGTCACCATGTGTCAGTCATCAGTCTGAGAGGGCTTTACTCATAGCTTAACCCGCTACAGCGGCATTCATGCTATAATGACTCCATATCCGACAGACAAACACACACACACGCATTAACAAACCATTGCATAACAGGGGTGGAAGTGGTCATGGTCCACCTCCAGGGACGTAAAAGGGATTTTTTTTTTTTTTTGCTGCAGTAAAATGCACGACAACACCATCCATTACACTTTTTTTTAATCTGCATCACATGTCATCAGAGATATGGCCGACGACGGTACACAACAATACCCAGCATCTCTCTGTCGCCCACACACATGCACCAATACAAACATGGGTAACTTAAACCTAAGGCTAATTTTAATCTTTAAATCAACAAGGTCACGATTGAAATGCTTCTTACAAGAGCTCCAATACAAAACACTGACTCACACAACATATCAGCTTTTGTTGTCTCTTTGTGATAGGAATTAATGTCTGCATTGATGATGTAATTTCTGTCATGTCCTTCGCTGAGACACATCAGGATGTATTAGTGTTTACACTACAAAAGATATGTGGTCACAAAGTGCTTGCTCATGGGGGGATTGACCGAGGGGCTCCCTCTCTCACTCCTACTCTGATGACCTTGTGATGTAAAGTGCCTTGATGAAATTTGATTATGAATTGCCGTTATATAAATACAATTGAACTGAAGTGAAACATCAGACCACTTCTACCTGTGGTTCGAGTGATCAGATCTCCTGGAAGTTGTTTACACTTGTATTTAGTGCTGTCCACTTGTGACCTGATCTATCAAGATGCATTTTAAAACCAAGTCTAAACAGGACCAGACTGTCTTCACTTCAGCAACCTTTACATACTTCTTCCAAAGACCATAACATAACGCAAGACCAGACACAGACTCACACAGGATATAAGCATTTGTTGTGTCTTTATAATGGGAAACAACACCTATTGTGGCTTCTTTCTGCTTCTAATTTCCACAGTAGAGCTGTTTCTAAGAGATCATTCAAAGTGCATTGAGCTGTGATGAATCTCTTGACGTCAACACAAAGATCTGATGAGTGAGGTACAGTCAAAATTTTCCTTGTAAGTAAATTTGCCAGTTGAATACTTTTTAATCATGTATGTCATTCAGAAACCAAACTGATTGTTTCACACTAATAAAGCATCACGTAGAGCCTTGGATTCTTTCTTTGTTGCCCTAAAAATGAGGCTGATTGTCAAACACACAGCACCCTCAGTGTTATTTCTGTTACTCTGTCCATAGAAATGCTACTTCCTGTAAAAAAAAACCCAATAAAATGCAAATTCTCACCTCAGCACCGTCATACAGATAAATTGGAAGTGAGAGTACATTTTCACATGCTACAAAGTGGAGCCTCACACTGCATTGCAATGAAGGTTTTATATTCATTAAGAACTAAACTCAGTTAACAGGTCTCAGTGCAAAAAGTGTGTACAATCTCCACCCTGTCATTTGCTGCTATGGGCAATAAAATAATATAAAGGCAGAAAAGTTTCACCTGGGTCGACAGTTTCTACTAATTATATAATGTCACATTAAAGCATTGCGTAAGCCTCTATTTATACGCCGTTCCTCACCTATGGCTAACTGTCGTGGGAGTAGGAGCACACATTTTCTTCACATGCACACGTGGACAGTCTTTTTCTCACATGCACAAATTAGTCCTTCAGCTGATTTGTGAGCGAGCGCGACGAAGGACGAACGGTGGAGGCCGAGTCGGGTTTGGCTGGAGATGGAGGAAAGTCTGGGGACAAGTCGATACAGAGGATGTTCACTTGTGTCGTAATTTGCCGCAGCAAAATGAACGTAGCGAGCGGCATGATGTGATACCAGCTGACGCCAAGAAACTTTGCTCCGACCGGCCTCATCAGCGAAACGTGATCTGGTCTCAAGTTCACTCTTGTCAACGTTTCTGTTTGGACATTAGGCTCCAATCATCTCCTCGTCGTCTCGCTGGACTCTGGCTTGTAATTGCATTGCACTAAAACCTGCATGTTTACAAAGCATGTGACTCACTTCACCTGACTCGATAGGTAATTTGTGGAAGAAAAAAAAAGCCCAGACTGGCCTGTCTGTGCACTGATCTGAGGCAGCTCTTGGGCCTGTAATAAGCACTTAGCGATCCCGCCATCTGCTCCTCCCTCCCTTGTTCCCTCCTGAAAAAAAGCCCAACCCTGCTCCTCGTGGACAATTAGCAGAGCCTTTAGGTTTCATTTATGTCATATCCTCTCTGTGTCCACTGCTGCAGAGAAAAGGGGAAAAAAAGAGGCAAAGAAAGGGAGACTAAGGGTGGATATCTGCCAATTTCGCCAATTTTCCAGACTCCCTTGGCTGACCTTTATTGCCTGAGATTTCTTCTTGTCAGCTTCATCCTGGGCAACCACACAAACAGGGATACGTAGGTCTCAGTTAAAACTATTGCACAAAACTGGGCATGAAAGAAAAAAAAAAAAACACACACAAACAGAAAAATCTTCACAGGAGGATGAGTGTACCTGCACAGAAATCGTGACTCATGTACAAGCATACTGGAGGCTGAGGATGAGGGTGACACAGAAGGTGAAGTCAGTAAATCTTGCTCCAGTTTTGATTTGAAAATAATTGTACATCTTATATGTCTGTGGATTCAGGCTACATTGTAGACTTTGTAACTTTTTCAAAGCACCTTTTTGTGTTAAAGTCCAACTAAATGCCTTTTTGCGAGTACTTAATATCTGTATCGATCATATTTCTGACAAAAACAGGATATGTAGGCGGGACAAAAGAATGGAGGGATTTGATTGGACCATTTAAATACTATCTCTCCTCCAAATTTGTAGCAGAAGTGGACTTTTTACTTTGCAACACTGCTTCCAATCTCCACTGGTATACGATGTAAATCAATATTCAGTGAGGATTTGCATTGATTAATTGTGGGCATTTAGTGAGGAGAATATGAAGCTCGCCCCAACTGTAGACATTTTCCCGCGGGTTGTGATTTATGAAGACAAACTTGCATACAGGTGCACAATTTTACAAAACTTCATTTGTTTCTTTTTTGTGTACACGTCCACTTTTGGTGTGGATCCTGTAAACGAGGAGGATCCCGGAGAACACACACACACTCTCACAAAGACACACTCATTTATCACCATCATGCTGCAGATGAACAGAGGTACACAGTAGACTGAAGCAAACTTTCCTTATGGGAGACGTTTGATTGTAGATTTATTCCCTGAGTGATATGACCACTGATCAACAGAAAATACAACATTCAGATTTTCTCATTTATGAAAGCTTCATGTAAAATGTGATGATTACTGCTGATATAATAGATGTCTCTAATCCTGGTGAGGCTGTGTTGGAGAGTTTTCAGCTGCTAGGTGTTGTGTTGTACAGCCAATGTACATGTTCCTGTTACAGAAAACTGTTGTTGTGTTATATTATACAAGCTGCTGTGTTTTCTTACTGGTAACAGCATGAAAGTATGGTCGGTACATACCAAAGAAGTAGGGCATGAATCATATCAACGTTAGACACCAACTTCTGCTCCTCTTCTCACTTTTGCAATAATAAGCAACGGTTTACCTTTTGATCACCACAATGTAATATTTACAAGCTTAACCAGAAGCAACTATGTGCATAGACGCATCTCTCTCTACCAGCAGCAGTGTCTCAGGACAAATTCTGCCCTTGCCGAGATTGTAATCAACATCTCCTGCATTATTCACACAGTAATAAAGGATTTCTCTCAAACAGAAAAAAAAACAAGGGCTGGATTTAATGCAGCACTTAAGACACAATAAGGAAGAGAAAATAAGAAAACAAATAAACTGGTCGGGTAATATCAGATTTATACCGTGTGCAGTGTTAAATTCAACACACAGTGAGGACTTATAGCTACAAACATTTCCTGGTGAATAAATAACAAACACTCATGGAGCACAAACCTCCATCAAGGCAGAACAGCACTGTTGCCCTGTTGGGTTGAAATGAAGAGAAGACATAACCTCCTCAGCAGAGGTAATGATGCCATCGTCTATTCTGAGCCCACTTACTGTAAGAACAATGTAGGTCATGTGTCTATGTGGGCCATAGGTCTATTTAGATTACACGCCACTGAAACAATACTTGTAACTCATACTGTGCACAGGCATAACCCACGTACTCAGGAGGACTACATGTGTTACTCTTTCAATCGACTAACCTACATTTATAACCCAAAGTGCACACACACACACACACACACACACGTAGGGATGTTATTTTTGGATGGCTCAATTGCTGAAAGTGAAAGGTGACATGCCTTTGTTGATGGACAGCGGTTGGGGACAGTTGCCGTCTGTCCTTGACATGCAGGGGGAACGCTAAGAGGGTCGCTAAGAGTTGTGATAGGCCTAGTTTTTTCCCCCTCCATGCCCAGAGGACTTGCACAATCACCCGAATGTATTTTGGCATTGTCAGTGGTGTGGAGAAGCTGTGTGTGTGTGTGTGTGTGTGTGTGTGTGTGCGTGTGCGTGTTTATGTGTGTCATGGTGCCTAGCAAGTCAAAGTCCGTTTTGCAGTTTGGGCCAGACACACACTGACAGTGGTCATGCTTGGGTATGTAGGGCAAAAAACCCATAGTCTCACGTCTACTTGGTCTCTTGCCATTTTTCCGCTGCAATCCAAACTGAATAAACTCTCTCTCTGCAGAGTGCACAGTTATTTTGAGAGCTGAAATTGGTCTGCTTGGTCTGGTTTGTGTTTACGTTGAGATTGCTAACAAGGATGAACATGCTGAGGAACAGCTGGGTAACTAAATTTGTATATTTTGACCTAACAGTGTAGTTTCCATGTACATGTGTTGTTGCAGCAGCACTACAAAGAAACAAATACTATGCTAAATTACAAACCAGTCTATATCATAGACTGTATTTAGAAATGGACAAAGCAACAAGGTCTGAAAAAACGAGGCCAATGAGATGAAAGTACAACTGCAATACCTCCAATGGCCACAAGGTGCTGGTGTATCTGTAAATATTTTTATGATTAAGTAGAAATTAGGATTCAGAAAGAGGAATATTTAGGGACTTGGTGAGTTTGATTTACAGGTCTGACCTCATTGGGAAGTCTCCAACATATTGGGCAGAGTCCTTGGGTTCAAAGGTCAAGACCGCCTCCCTTGGTATCCAAATATGGTCACTTCTGGCTCCACAAAAACAACATGGCAACATTCAAATGCCAAACTCCTGGCTTCAAAATACAAGTCAACAAACCAACGGGTGACATCATGTTAGCTTCATCCATTATATACACAGTCTATGGCCTACATACCTCACCTAGTCCACAGCATGACTCCTACACCACCAGCACATAGTTATACCTCAATGTAGAGTTTATATTCTTCCTGGGATTCACTTTTTTGGTGTAAAGAGGGTGTATATGAAGAACGCAACTGAAAAAGCATTACGACAAAAAGGCAAATGTTAATCGTCATTATCCGCCATTTGCAACAATGTCAACAGCTAGAGGAAACTCTGAGCTCTGCGAACACAGTAATGCTACCCCCTGTTTGCCAGAAAACACTGTCAGTCAGTGAAGATAACGGTCTCACAGTGTTAATGCCACCCAGTCAAAAGAACCATAAAGCTGCCCTAAGAGAACACAGAGAAATAAAGCAGAACAAAACAGGCGGGAGAGACGGGACGAAAAAAGAAAGCGGAAGGAGGGAAGGAAGACGGCAATGAAAACATCAGTGGGGATGAAAAGTGAGTGAAAACAGAGTGAAAGAAGAGTGTGAATAGAGGATTGGAGGGAATGTAAGAAATTATGTGAAATTGTAATAAAAAAAGGACTGCTTTCCAAACCCCTGTAAGCCTCCTAAGTGGACCATTAGGCAAACGAGCAGAGGCTTTGGCAGAGCTTAATGACTAAGTGTAAATATTCATGAGATTCTGTAGCATTTTAATGTTTTCTGCTGTTTCCTTTAAGTTGTAAAGAGGCTACATTGAAGAAATACTACCTCGCTGGACTCGTTGGACTTGTTGGGCAGCACTCATCAACTTTTGAACTGAATTGAATAGACTTGAATCTTTATTTGCCATGTAGATTTACATATTCACGTATTGTTGAAGCAGAAGTTCAAAGCGTTCCTATAGATTTTTATTTGTAGCACAAAGATGCAACAGTGTATAAAAAAAATGCAAAGACTATACATTATATTGGTTTAGTAGTCTGTTTGTTAGAAATGGGAAAAAACTTATGACCAGACCTTGATCGAGTGTTTCATCCAAAGGCTTAAATTTTCAGCAAGATCAAAGGATGGGAGTCTTTATAAAAAATAATAATAATAATTAAAAAATCCCAATCTGTTATAATGGGTGAATATTTGAACAAGACAGTGTTGCTATTTCCCCACAGGAGGGCAACAGTGTTCAGTACGGCTGGATTATGCCTTGCGAGTGATTTCTAGTTTTTACTTCAAGTTAACACTAATATTTTCTTTGCGGATGATGCGACTCTGTATTAAAACTACTTTAAAAGTTTTTCTTTCTAGTTTGTTTGTGGCCCTCACCAAGCATGTTATTTTTTAACATTACGGTAAAGTAACTGAACAGATCTTGATGCATTTTTTATTAAGACATAGGGTATTACTTTAGAAAGAAATGATTAAGATAGACTGTACACAACACGGTAAATGCTCAGTGTATAGCATCAGTATAGCTGGATTGTATATTTCACTCTCTTGTTTTTTGGAATGATGTTATTTCTCCAACTGAGATCATCTCTGAGTATCTAGAAGAGACACACCAATCACCACACCCTGCTATTCTGGTCTTAGAAAAAAGAACGGACTCTAAAAACTCAATGACGTGAAGAGCAAGCACAGAGCCAAACATTCAGAGAGGGGCTGAACGGCCGATTCTTGCCGACAGAGTCTTATTGTCCAAGGCAACAACATGACCAAACTGTACTCGAATAATGACAACATGCAATTCTCTACAACACAAAGAATAATCAAGGACATTTCAAATATGATAAGACAGCTTGAAGGACGTTCTTATTTGAGACAGTGGTAAAACACAGTCATATCTTGCCAATTCAACAAGTGATTAAAACAATGCTCTAAGCTGTGACAATAGGATCGCTCCCCCCTCCACTCAAAAAGCCATCCTGGCTCAAATTATTGTCTCAGAAGCTAAGCGAACACGACAGCCATGGCACATTGAGCCCATTTCTATTGACAGATGCAGAAGAGAGCCTGGGCAAAGGGTCGACGTCCCTGGCAATCCGTTGTCAGTCGCTCCCTGCTTTATGGCTTCAGTTATTATGTTAACATGCGCACTGTAACTAGATTACAGTGGACCGGCACATTAGACCTTCATGTCACTACTGTGGATGTTCCAACATTCCCGAACATTAATTACAAAAGCTCTGAATTTACTGAAGCTAATTATTAAAAGACGCTTGGCTGTTAATAAGACATTTTTTTGTAATGTCATAATATGTTTTGGACACATCTGCTCTCTCATTTGTGTTATCAAGGGAAGCTACTTTCTGTTTGTTATTAAGGACATTCAGTATTCTCTTTGTGGTTCTATCCAAAAATGAATCCAACAAATATCAGCTGGCAAAAAGGACTCTTTTGAAACTAAATCAGTTTTGTGTGTTAACGCTATTGGCTCTGTTTTTCTTAATCACTTTATTGTGTTTTTTTTCCTGCCAGGTTTTATTTACTTTTATTCATCTTTGAAATGAGACTCATCTGAATTCTGTGTGAATTTCAACCTAAATCCAAACATGTCACAAATACTGCAATGTGGCAGAATAGATTCAGTAAATGGACAAAATCTTAATTGTCATGAACACAGGGACACTCCCATCGAGGGCAGCAGCTGAAAAGACAACAAATAAAGGCTGTATTCACTAAAAGTGACTTAACTGGACCCATCAGCACACTTCTGGCAGTGTTTCTGAAACAAAAAGACGACGCCTAATGGCCACGTGCCTGGAAAAACACAACACAGAAAAATGGGGTGGGTTTTTGTTGCATTTATGGCTCTAATGTAATGTGATTTGAATTTCCATCGCCACTTGCCACGCTGCTGTTTACATACACCAACACTGCAATTCATACTTATTTACTGTAATTCGAAACATACACGACAAATTTAATAAACCCATAATTGCTGCTGCCTCTGCCAAGGACGTTACGTTTTCAGCTGAGTTGGTTCATTTGTTTGCAACAACACGGAAAAAACTGCTGAACAAATCTTGATTATTGTTTTATATTTTGGGCAACGTCAGAGGATCCTGTCTGAAAAATCCCATAAAATCATTTTCTGTTGTAATGGGTGAATGTTTGATGTTGCTATTTCACTACCAGTGGGCAACAGTGTTGAGTGTATAGCATCAGCTCAACTGGTGGAGGTTTGCACTCAAAATCTAAACTCTTTATTTTGTCACATACACAACCAAACATGCAGTGAAACTGTTTTTGTTACAGTTCAACAAGGCAGCCTTTGGGTTATTGGTTATTTGGGTTATTAGGTTGGAGCTTTCTGGTGCTTTCTAGTTTTTAACTGAAGTAACTTGGTTAAAGTGAATATTTTCTTTGCAGATGATGCAACTCTGTGATAAACTACTTTCAAGGTTCGATGAGTTAAGATAACTAAACTTGGGGAGTGTCCTCAGGTTCAAGCATCAGAGCCACCTCTTCACTCCTCCCTTCATATCCAAATATGGTCACTTCTGGCTCCCAAAAAACCAACATGGCGACACTTAAATGCTCAAACTGTCAACACACACACATACATAACAGCAGTGATATGAAGACATCTATATTGGTTAAGGTCACTTCCACAGAATGTAGCACCAGCACTGATGTCCTTTAGCTGCCATTAAGAGGCTTAACATTCAGTACGTGATTGACGTATCTTCACTTTAATGTACAGACTGTCTGGCACCACCCTGGGGACACATTCATTATGCCAATGCACCCCTGCTCACAGTTACCACACATGTGAAAGGGTTTGCCGTAAGCTTATACATAGCAATTACAAAAGGTAAAAGCAGAATTCACTTCAGTATGACTCAACCATAAGTGACAGGGTAGTAATGGAGTCATTTCATACCAACTATTTCATCATTTCACTGAAGTCATTCTGATGATTAACCTACAGCCAGCACTAAAATAACAAATGTGACTGCTGCACGGTGAGGACTGCTGTCATTCCACTGGACAATGGATTTTCACATGGTCACTGGAGGAGAGAGCCACTCCAACAGAGAGGCACTCAGAGAGACTAATCTGTGGGGTACATTGGCACTCTCACCAGCACTGAGCCAAACAATTCACAAGCAATTTCACTAATCGCTGAGTTAAGGCAATGGAGACAAAAACAATCCTGTCATTCCAGGATCTCGTGCACCCAACCTGACTACCCCTGTACCCTCTAACATAGTCTGTACGTGGTAAAGACACAGCAACATATTACCACCCACAACAGCATCATTTTGGTCTCTCACTTTCCTTTCTGCCCTCCAGCCTCTTACCTTCCTTGCTGCTGGTGAGCTGCTGCTGCTGCTGCTGCTGTGTAAAGCAAACACAGTCTCCTGGTCCCACTGCAGCAGAAAGGAAAGGAGGAAGCCCAAAAAACTACTTTAGGAAATGCTCCGACATCCTGTTGTTGGCTTTGCCGCTGATACACAAAGGATGTGAAGTCACTAAATGTGAGAAAAGAAACAAGCCTTCAAAGGCAGATGTGACTTTACATATCAATATCAAAAGAGTGAGAAGAAACAAAAAGGACTGACACACCCATGGCTACACATTTAAAAAGAAATGCTAGGAGCCTGTGTTTGCTTCTTGGACTTTATAACACAAATTCAGACATTCATGCATCAAGTGCATGGGACAAAATTGCAGTCACCAAAGAAGTTATATTTTCTGTGGGTAAGTGTTTTAATAAAGTAGTCTTGATATTTCACCTTAAGATGTCAGCCATGTTCATCCTATAGCATCACTACAACTGGATTACACCAAGGTGGAGGTTTGTGCTCTCTCCTAGTTGGATCAGCTACTTAGATATCCGACCATTACAGGCATTAAAAGAAAGAGTTATTACAATTACCAATATTCTTTATAATTTCCAGATGATCCAAAAACTGTGTATTCTCATTATCACAGACTTGAAGAACTAGCAGCATCAATAAAGTCGCACTGACTGATCAGTTTTTGGTTAAAAGCTGAACTTGAAAACACCCCTGTATTGCTACAGTTCAGAAATGCCCATGTAACATCACAGAAAGCCAAACAAAACCTACCAACACATTTTCATACCACTAACAGTTCTGATCTTTGGGATTTTCATTCAATCAAAAAACATTTTTTATATTTTTTTGTCAGCATTACATGCAATTTCTTTCAAATGTATTCACGATCAATACGGTAGTTTTGGTCATGACTGATTTAATGTAACCAGGAAGAATACACAAGAAAATTGTGCATGTAGAGCTCATTAGGTTACAGATAATGCAATCACATCAGCTGGCCACATAACCACAGGCTTTTACAGTGAAGCAGCTAAAGGAAAACACCAAGTGTTTACTCCACAGACAGCACTAATCCTCAACTGACCGTGCGGCAGATATTTTTTTGTACAAATTGTGCAAAGGGGCAGTGAGATGCACCAACAGTGAGTTAGAGGCGACAACTACAGGTCTTCTTCTTTATTAAACCAAGCCTGTGCAGCAGCCAACAGAAATAGCATCTTCTGCTGTATTCCTGACAAAGTAGCAGCTCCTGGACTGTAGTGCTAAACCACACTTGCTGTTACCATGGTAACCACAGGTGTCACCAAACCGAGCAGGCCGCATTACACATTTAGCTCCAAGTCTGATTCAGGGAGAGAAAGGTTCTTGCTAGAACTTTGGATTTCATGTTTGCCCAAAGAAATGAGAACAAGCCAAATCTCTTCACTTTGCATAGTGACTGTGCAACGTGCCCGTTTCCTCCGCCTGTTTATGCTTTATGAAATGAGCCAGGTTGCTGCAGTTTTTGGCTCACACACTGACATCCCAACATCCCGGCCTACCTCCTGACTCATCTACTTTACAGTTAGTGATTTCCAGCGTTTCTGAGAATGACTCTCTGCAGAGTACGAGCCCGACCGAACGTGTTGTATTTACTGTTTTTATGTGTAGGTGGAAAGCATCAGCAGTGGAGACAGACATAGTAAGAGCAAAAGGTTGGATTATTCTCAGTTGAGCTGAAGTGTGAATTGTACCCCCTTTAATGAACAGAAAACATGATCTGTTGTTGAATTATGGTCTATTGAGAGTGCAGTGGGTGGAAGAAGCTACTGTGTCTTCCTACAAAGTGTTTTTTTTTTTTTCCTGACTTGTTTCCAAATTGGTATCTTTGGAAAGAGACCCAAGCAGAAGACGTGGGACAAACA
>OOFC01022896.1:40941-61180 GCA_900323345.1 Pseudochromis fuscus
ACTTTGCAAATGTTTAAGAAAGCTGTGGAAACATCTCTACCTAACAATGGGATCATCAATATTCAGGGCATTTTCAGGAGTCAGTAAAATCTACAACCAAACAAAAAAAAAAAATTTGAGAAATGCAATGACAGCTATATAAAAATATATATATTTTTTGCCTATGGCTCTCATTAGGCTGACAGTTTCAATGTAGAAACTGGGCAAAACTATCACTTCTTGAATGTGTCAGTTTCCTATAATTGTGGAAGTAGCTCCTTGTTCTAATGTCTGAAGAAGATGAGCACATAATTGGGAGCTCATGTGTAAAAACTGCTATTTCCACAAACTGATGTTCAGGTAGAGTTCAGGTTTTTTTTCCCCTCAGGAGTGACTTGTGCCTGCTGCTCATTTCTGTGAGATTCACTCAGACCTCGGGGCTAGCTGCAATGTACACATTACTGAAATGCTAAATCTTGGAAAGTGTCAGACGGTCAGCAGATTCTGCGGCGCATTACATAACCGTGTCTCACTTTACAGGCACTACCTGTCTGAGAGAATGGAGCCTGGGAGGACGGTTTGAAATGCCAAGCAGCCGTCTGGAAGGAGCACGGTGCACACACACACAGACACACACACAAGCATCGCATAATGCTCTCATAACAATCCCTCTCTCATCCCAATGCAATCCTAGCCGGCTGGATACAAGCCATAACACACAGAACTAAAGTGCTCTCTGAGCAGTGAACATCATTTTCAGGAGCTATTTAGGACTCAACTGATGGCACTGTTGACTGTTTAGTGTGTACACTGAACCCTCCCCCTGCATGCGCCGTACACCTGGAAACCACCCTGAACACACACTCACGACAAGCCCACCGAAATGGCATTTTAAAGCCGTTGCATAACGTCATGCGACCTGACAGCACAGGGGTAGACTACAACCCCCCGAAATCAGATTACAGCAAAATGACTTCTTCTCCACAAGTATAAATGTTACCAGAATAAAGGAGTGATTCAACAACAGCACACTGCGGTAAGGTACTGTGTATCCCAGACAGCTAAGTGTCTTTAAAAAGCACAGTTACCTAACCAAGATAGTTTTACATTCAGTGTTACCTCACCCTGACAGACCCCTTCACCATTTACTCTAACAGGAGTGAACAGGCCATGAGGAACTGACAATAATCAAGTTTTAATTACTGGTTAACTGTACTTAAAGTGAATATAGATCAACTCCATCTCAGGCAGACTAATCTCCTTAACATTGGGAGCTGCTTTGTGACCTAGAGAGGAGCAGAGTTATAACTCTTGCACCGACTAACAACCTCGCCAGGACATGGATGTTTGATGGATTTAGGTGTGGAAAACCCAAGGACCTTCCCCCGGCTAAACTGACATCCTGCAAATCAAGAACAAGAAGTACTTAAAGTATCTACCCCCGGTACATCCCACAGACTGTATATAGAATGGGCACAGCTAATAAGTACTTAATTTAAAGTACACCTGAATGAGTACATAACTTCTGTGTTGTGATGTAAAACAGGATATGTTGATGGGACCAATATGACTGGACCATTGAAACACAACAAAACACCAGAGCTAGCTAGCAAGCTAAAGTTACTAAATAAATGATCTGCAACGCTACGTACTAACTAACGCTACTGTTCCAACCATGGATGTGGATAGAAAGGCTGAAGCTAATGCGACATCACCCGTTGGTTTGTGGACTCAGGAGTTTGGTTCTGAATGTTATCATATTGTTTTTTCAGAGCCAGAAGTGACCATATTTGGACACGAAGAGAGGAGCGAGGGGCAGGTCTGACTCTTGACCCCGAGAACATTGTCCAATACGTATGAAACTCAAATTTACCGATGAATGAACCTCCTGACAACCTGTACAACCAACCACGCCCCAACAACTCCCTCTTTCTGAAACCTAATATCTACTTAATGATGAATGATTTTCAGATGAACCATCAGATCCACCAGCTCATCATCAAGCTCTGCCGAAGCCTGATAACGATCCTGATCATTTGAATCAGGTGTGTTGGAAGAGGGACACATCTAAAACAGGATATCAGCCCTCGAGGACCAGGATTGCCCACCCCTGCTTTAGCTAATAGCATCAGAATGGCTTGTGGTAAAAATGACGATTTTTGAATTCATGTCAATTGGAGGTTTTTGGACACCTCATCTGCTTCATCCATTTCTATATACAGCCTATGGTACATCCATACAGTACAACTAATCCATCATCACTCTGTAAAACTAAAAAAATCCACCAGGTGCCATGTTTAGTAGTTTAAATGTTGCATAATCCAAAGCTGAGTCAAACTAAAACAAACCCTGTGACCGACTTTCCCTGAACAGTCATAGTTTCTGTCAGGTTTCCCTTATCATCAACACTGCGATAACAAATTCAGCAGAGATCTTTTTGGAGAAACACAGCGGGGATATTATTCAGAGCACAGCAATGCCAAGGTCAGACAGACCCCTGAAGAGCTTAGATAAACACCAAGTCTTCTGAGGGAGGGCCTGCGCTGTGTGAGGCTTACATAGCAAAACAATCACAACCCCTCCTTGTCTATATAAAGAAACCAAGTGTCGTATACATTTCCATGTACATTCAGGGGTGTGTATTTTAGACGCTGAGTGCTGGGCATAGCGCGCTGAAGTAAAACTCATCACCACCTTCCTCTGGGGATGATCCGAGTGCTGTCGGTCATCCTGGAGGAGCTTGTTACCGTTTTGTTTCAAACCATCCATTTCTTGTTTTGAACAAATCTGTACCAGCAGCGAGTAGAAAGGGAGGAGTGGCTTGATGCATTTTACTGCCTCCTGGGAGCAAAGCTCTTCCTGAGAAGAACGACAAAAAGTGCTTCATAACATCAGCAGCTCGCCTGTCTGTGAAAGTGAAAGATACAAGATCCCCGAACGGCGTCAAAGGAGGAAGTGCGTTCCAACATGTCGCTCCTGTATAGGGCTGGAAGCATGAAATTAGAGTGGGAATCAATAGCAGATGATGAGGGGGGGGGTCCTAAAAGCCTGTTTATGACAGGATGGACATACATATCTGATATTAACAATGCCATTCCTCTTTATTTTCAGCTCCTTTAGCTGAATAGGATCCAGTTTAGAAGAAAATATACCTCGTACTGTCACTGTCGGTCTCTGAGAGGAGGTAAATGAGAAACTAAACAGGTAGCACGCACTGTACAAATGAAACCTCAGACAAAACCTTGGCCAGAACCCACTGCAGGAATGCTCTGTTTCTCTATTAGCCTGGTTTCATCGCTGTGTCTATAATCTGACTGTACCCCGAGGGGGGACCTGCTGCTTAAAATGGAAATAGCAGGGCACTGAGTGACCTTTCAGTGCTTCGGTGGAGCCATCCACTCTAAGCATGTTATGTTCAGGAGGAGTTGAGATGCAACAACGCTGTGTGCAGCTGCTGTATGGGAGACAAACAGGGATAACAACTCTGATCAAGTGTCAGCTGTATGGACACAAAGTAAAAAATAAAAACCTGCAGCCAGTTCATTACAGCTGCTTTCTCTAAAACAGACAAACGAGGAGTTTAGAGGCTTCACAGTCACACTTAGGAAGAGCCAGCTGGCTGTGATCCAGGTAGCTACAGCACATCTTGCAGTAAAAATACAAGGAGAAGAGGAAAAATATCTGAATATACGCGACAGTAGTGAGTAACTGACACATCTATAGCTCCAACAGCATCCACTGCGTTACATAGAAACACAAAAGCCTTACCTGGCTTTCTGAGATAACGCCGTCTTGATGGTGGTAACCTCAGGAAAGGGTTGTAAAGATGATCTCCTGAATTGGATTAACGAAGAGGCGGCCAACCAGTCAGGCGGTGGTGGAGGAGGAGTAGGTGGAGGAAGAGGAGCAGGAGGAGGAGGAGGAGGATATCTCTGAAGGGGTGATGCCCATGTTTTATTATGTATCCCTGAAACGTCGGGGTGGAAACATTTGACCTGCTACTGTCGCCTCCAGCGCCTCAGCCCGGGCCCTGGTGAACAACCATCGACGGAAAAACAGCAAAAAATAGAATAAATAAGCAGAGCAGTGGGAAGCACAGGCTGCAGCTGACACTCTCCTTTCTGTTTTGCTTGACAGTGGGATTGTTTGTACACCGGAGCAGCGGTCTGTGTGTAGGAGAAGGAGAAGAAGAAGTGCGCAACGTCCAGTCGTCACCCCGCTACACAAATACTGCAAAAAAGCAATAAACTATCTTGTTGCGAAAAAAAAAAAGATTCCGGGGGCGGTGTGTTTACCTTCTCCGCCGTTGCTGCTGCCGTGCTCGGTAGGAAATCAGCTGCTTCTCACTGGAGGGACGCCATTAGTCTGTGAGAGGCTTCCAGTCTGCTGTCCTACGCTGCCCCTCAGAGGAGAACTCCGCACCCGCCAGCCTGTTACAAACCACAGCGCCCCCTGGTGGCCGAACACCGCACTGCACCTTATTACAGGGCTCAATGCTCCATGGATAAAATGGAATTGAATAGATCTTTATTGACATTTGTACGCCGACAATTTTTTTTTAATTAATTTATTATCATTGTGAGTGATATTATTTTATTTTTACGGTAAGATATAGAAGATGTAAATTAGAAAATACAATATGGCTTCATAAAACAGATAAATATTAAAGTTAATGTAACTCTGGAACAAGAAAATAAATAAATATGAACGCAAAGGAATAGAAAGCCCTTATACTATAAATATATGACTGTTGGCACTTTACTATGCTTTTACTGTACTTTACTGCTGTTGTGACATTTATTCAATACATCCCATCCCCATCTTATTGCATCTTTAATCTACATCTTTAATATTTAATATTACTATTTTATGTTGATTTTTTTATGGAGTACATATGTCTGTGAATATGGGCTGAATGTTGTTCCTGTAATGCCTTTATTTCCCTTTGGGGATTAATAGTGTGATCTTATCTTATCTTATCTTACCTGAAATTGCCTCCAACACGATATTATAAAGATACACAAACATATGATAGTAAATAATCTAACACATTTCATGAAAAAATCTCATACAAATTCATAAAATCTCTCAAACACTGGGTTCAAACAGTAAAAAGCTGATATGTATCTCCAGAGGTCAGATATGTCCAAGTGTCGTTAGCCTTAATTAACATTGCACAAACATAGCGCAGTACGTCCGGTCACAAAGCTGTGAACTACTACACTGACACTCAAATTTCTAGTGTTTTGTACACGAGTTATCACAGTTTACACTCTGTGCTTTCTTTCAGCCCAGTTCTGAGTTTATAATGGGATTTCATGGCTACAGTGGATGACATCATAGCTTTATTCCTTGGACATATCTTCAGGAAATGCTTTTTTGATATCATAATACCTCCAGTTAAAAGTAATTTTGCTTTTGATGCTGACTGTGCTGAAAAGTTAAACTTAAAAACACAAAAATAAGACAACTTTTTGCACTTAAAAGTACATCACATTTAGTAAACATTAGGAAAAGCAACATGAAGTGCCACACTTTTAAAAAACAATAAGTACTTCATTAATGGTCAAAAATGTCATTGTAGAAAAATTTCCAGTCAGGTGACATAGTTACTCTGAGGCAGGGGGAGTTAAGACATTCATTTTTGGGCAAAAAGTTTTCTGTCCAGGTTGTTTCCAATGAATTTTTACATTTACACATTGGTACAGTGAGTGTAAGAGTTGTAGCGTGGGAGAACTTGTCCTCAGACGTGTACATGACTTGGAAGGTCAGACTACTTAATCCAGCATGTAACAAAATGTCATCATATTAGGGTGTGGTGTCTTCTTGTGGTGACTGACGGGTGTAGATAGACCAGTTGCTCAGCTTGAGGAATGCAGGGTTTGTTTGGGGTTACCACTCATCCACAAACAGCTATTCAATGTACTTCACAAGACCAACTGACCTAGTTTTAAACTTCCTTGTGACACATATGACACTACAATAAGCTGGATTGTATCTACAAGGTTCTGTACAACAACAAAAAAAACACAACAAAAGAAAAACAACTGTATATTTTCCTAAATCTCACACATTGCAACACTATTTTCAACTATAAGCAGTGGAGCGAGTTACAGAAGTGCTTCATAAATATAAAAATAAACTTCATACTGAATCAAAATAGATGGCAAAATTGCAGCAGTTGTGAGATTTCACCACTCCAGCTTCATGTCAGCTTTGCTCCACACATATTTCCCTCCTCTCTTCAGAAACATTTTTTCATCAAAGCCACTAAAGCAAATCGCCTCCTTCACTCCGACATCAAGGATGGATTTGGACGGGTCCTTCCTCCCCTCTCGACAGTCCAGGAAACGCATCTGAAATAAAAAAAAAAAGAAGAAGAAAGAGTAACTCAGTTTGGGAGTTACCCATTTAAATGCTCATCAGATGAGGTAAGTTACTTCTGTACTGGATTTTTCTTGAGCCAGATTTAAGCCTTTCAACTCAGTTCAAACACTCCCCATTCACAACTGTCTTAAATGTTTTCACTTCAATACTTAAATTAAACACAAACTTTGAGCAAACTTCATGACCCAGGCACACTAATAGTTCTAAACAATATAATATACTTACATATTCATCCAGGATCAGGTAAGAGTTTCTCATCTGTGAAGACAACAAAGACCACAGATTATAAGTTTTTCTTTTAGCCAAGGCTTGGCTCACAATATTTACACGCCAACAACACTGCATTATGACTGTCAGAGTGTGTAGTGTGTCTTTACTGATGCATAAAGCTGCACCTGGAGTTTGATCTGTCAGCTTTAAAGACTCAGATGGAGACTTGTTAGAGCCTGATATGTAACAACGACCTGAAATGTTACAATGTCCTGAATTGTTATTAAAAAAAATGTAATAAAATCCAAAATGTAATAACTGGTTGATGATGTAACAAAACTGCTGAGCCTGAGTTTTTACTTTTTGGGTTCAGCATCTTGTTACATTATTGACCAGTTGTTACATTTTGGATTTCATTACATTGTTTTAGTAACAATTTGGGTCATTGTTACATATGCTCCAACTCTACTTTTACACCTTGGCTTGACATCAGATTACATAATAAATACTTCCCAGGGTATCCTTGTATTTAAACATATTTCCAGCCACTGTTTTCAGTCTCATACCTTCTCATTAGACTCAGGAACCAGGCAGGAGACCTCGTTGTGTCTGTCCAGAAACTCCTGAAACTGCTGGTCACTGATGACGAACCTCTCTGCCTCTCTCAGGGCCGCCTCTCCGGCGTTCTCACCATCAATCAACAGGCACTGGAAGACCTGAACACGAGAACGATGACAGAATCAGTTCACGTGCATATACACAGAAACCTACACACCGCCCAGCTTCTATCTTTACCTTCCAGCGGACTGGGTTGAGCTGGTTGATGCTGTCGGTCATGTCTTCATCGATGTTGAAAGTGTTGATGACTGAGTTGATCTTGAACGCCACCTTGTAGTCCTGGCACCAGTTCCTGATCTTGTAGAGGTTGTCGAGGTGGCTCTTCCTGCCTTGAGTTCTGCCGATCAGCTGATTGGTTGCTTCATCGAAGCTGTCACAGGAGATAGCGAGGATGTCCAGATAGTCACCTAGAAGAGACAAAACGAGAGAGATGTGTGAGGAACCTATTGTACAATCTGGAAAAACACAAAAAACAACAAGTGTTATAATGAATTTGTTTATCTATTTATTTTTTAAGTTGAATTAGGGTCTCACCATATTTCTGGAACCATTTTTCTTTGATCATGCTTCCATTGCTCACAATACTGACACTTGGGAGCTGGAGGTCCTGCTTACAGTACTGAACCAACTCCCCCAGAAACTCTCCCCTGTCGTGCAAGAAGGGCTCTCCTCCAGAGAAGTTGATCTTCTCCATGCCTATAATAAACAGATACATTCAACAGCATGCAGGAGATGTGCCACTAAATAAAACTAATTAGTACAAATTCGTCATTCTTACCTGATTCCTGTAGGAGTTTGAGTCCTCTCTTGGCTTCTGTCAGAGGCAGGACGAAAGAGGTCTTTGCAGTGTGGAAACAAAAGCCACACTTATAGTTACATTTGCGCGTAAAATGATAGTTGACACTTGTTGGAGTCGGCGCATCCTGCACTTTGCTTTGCGTCCTGACAGAAACAGCAGGTGAGGTTGCTCTCTTGCACTCTCCTGTCCTCCAGTGAGAAACTTTGGAAAAGACGCTCGCCAGGACGCAGTAGACGGTGCTGATGCAGAGCTGAAAAAACTGCGTCAGAGACGCGGTAACAACTGATAAATGCATCTTCAAATCAGATGTAACACAACTGTGGTGGTCGCACTGTGGATGTTGCAGCTTCTAGAAGTATCACCTGCTGTGGATGTGTCTTATATAGAGAGGCTGTCTGAGTCGATCAGCTGATCGGCTCGAAAGTTTCTGTTTACAAACATCGAAAACGAAACTAGGAGGGCGTGTCAGGCCAGTGGTCAGACCAGATGCCACAAGCAAAAATGTATTGCTGTAAATACATATCATGGCATTACTGTAGTACGTGATGAAAGTGGGAGGTGCAGATACGTGGATCAGAATCCGAATACTAGGTCACTTACAGTTTGCAATGCACAAAAACAGACACGAATCAAATAATAAAACAATAATACAATAAAGATAAAGTTTCAATATGAAGGAGGAATTAAGAGTTAAATTCACCGTAAGAACAAATAGGAATAAATGGCACAACATTGAATGGTCCATCATGTTTTGCTCTTATCTCATTAAATCATATGTGGAATTAAATGTAATGACGACTAGTTAAATGTATGTTTTTAAATGAATACTGAAGCTTGCAGATAAACCCTGGAAATGCTGATTTGTTTTAACCCAGAACTGGTTAAATACATGCTGGGATAATTTAAACCAGCAAAATAGGTGTAAAAACAACACAATGCTTCATAAAAAACAACAAAACGTTGCATTAAACTACCAAGCTTACTGAGTTAACTTTATCTAATCCAACATTTACTCAGTTCTGGGTAAAAACAACTCAGCAGTTTTGAGTGTGTAATCAACAAAGTGCATGCAGCGCGCATGCTCAGTTGCGTTTCTGAGCACTACAATAATATTTTTTTATTTGCAGGTTTCAGACTTTTCGCTATTAGTCCGAAACCTAACCTGCTTTCACGAGAAGTGTTCCTCTGCAAAAGAGGCGTCGCCTTTAACTTGAACTAATTTCCTGTACTGGAAAAGTTTCGTTTCTCCCGCTTGGCTCGGGTTAGTTTCGTTTTCCCTGCAGCTTACATAACATCAGTTTGACCAAAACAGACTGGCAGCTCATCCAGTGCGTAAAAACATGGCACGACGCGCGATGAGTGTCCTGTCGCGGTGGTCCTCTCGTGTTTTCTCCGTGGAGCTGGACGGAGCTCCTTTCTACTTTGCAATTCAAGAAAAGCAGCGGGGAGCAGAGGAGGAAGGAGAGCTGCCACGGGTGTTCACAGAAGTACACAACAGATGCTACTCTCTCCTGGTCTGCAGCGTGGACAGAATCCACAGAGCCAAGTTCCACACGGAGCTGAGGGACAAACTGTTGAGGGACCTGCCTCCACAGTGTGATCTGTCTCCTATGTCTTCATTTCTACCAAACGTCAAGGACTCTCTCATCAAGGGCTATTTTTTAAAAGCTAATTCTGACACTTCCTCCCCGACAGAGAGACTTCTGAGTGATTTAACGCAGCACGACCCGGTGATGGTGTGCTCATACTGTAGAGGTGAGGATGGTCAACAGTGGACTCAGCATCCGTGGTCCCACGCTGGAGGCCAAGTGATGGAGATGTCAAAGAAATACTATGTGGTCCCATCAGAAGCGCCAGATTACCACCCGTCTACCCTCAACATGATCAACTCTGATGTCTTCTACAGCTATGAGGAGGCCTACGACGTCTTAAAAAAGGTGTTTATCTAAATATGACTTGCAGAATTTAACAAACTGGCGCCCTCATGTGGAGGATGCCGGTATGACAGTGCACACCGCACAGCCCCAAAGCTCTTGTTTCTTCCATTTATCTATCAGAGCCAGGTGGCCCACAGCAGCGTGTGTGTTCATGTGCACCGCAGTGTATGACTCCCTCCTGCCTCCTCTCACAGCAGCAAACTGATTTCTGTCTGTTCTGCAGTGCGGTGACATCATCCCAGAGGCGATGTCTGTGGCGGAGCTGCTGCCCAGCAGAGCGGAGGCCAGAAATAAACCAGACTTCCCTGTTATTGTCATAGAGGGCCTGGATGCCACAGGTTAATGCCATTACCTAATAAATAAATATGTGATCAGTTTGATGTATAGACGTCTTGCTGAAGTGATGGCCGGTGGTTCTCTGCTAAAACCATTATCCGCCAGCGAGCTCGGCCTTAATGGAATATCATGTATCATGACCTCAGAAAAGTTACATCACGTGGAAAGTGGTTTATTGAATATCTCGCTCATCTAATACTCTTTGCAAACCTCATGAAAAACTCAAGCATGGAAGGTGAATGGGAGTTTTAGATCAACTTTTCAAGCATCACTTCAGTCGCTTATTAGATTTAATACACTGAAAAGGATGAATTCTACCTTTTGTGCTTTGAAAATGAAATGTCTTTTCTTTGTGTGTGAGACGACTCTTTCTCTTTCTCCCACCCCCCTCTCTCCCTTTTGCCGTCACAGGTAAGACCACTCTGACTGAATCTCTGAGGGATACTCTCGGGGCCTCTCTTCTGAGGTCCCCTCCACAGTGCCTGTCCCCGTGGAGAGCCCGCTTTGATCAGGAGCCGCCCCTCATCCGCAGGGCCTTCTACGCTCTGGGGAACTACATCACAGCAGAGCAAATAGGCCAAGAGGGCATGAAGACACCTGTCATTGTTGACAGGTAAAGACAGCTGGGACGTTGTAGGTGGGGTAAAGTCTGAAGTTGTAGTTTCCACTCGGATCAGGACCCAGAGAGCTCAATATTTAACGTCCACCTTGTCATCTGATAATCCGTCACTCACCTTTCAATCCGCCGTCCGTCCCCAGATTCTGGCACAGCACAGCAGCTTATGCCATCGCCACAGCAGTGAGCGGTCCGGTGTGTAACCTTCCAGCAGCAGGTTCAGAGGTGTACTGTTGGCCCAGTGACCTGCTGCAGCCCAGCCTGGTGGTCCTGCTCACCCTGGACCCGGAGGAGAGGAAGAGGAGACTGAGGGACAGAGGTCAAGGAAAGACTAATGAGGAGCAAGAGCTGGATCATAACCAGCTCTTCAGACTCAGGTGAGACAGTCGGTGGGAGGAGATGTGTTGGAGTTTACCATGTAACATTTAAAGTACTGGGCAGGGCTGCATCTGAGGACTTTAGTAAGTAATCTGTTAATCACTGAGATTATAAACACATAAAAAACCAAAATTAATTTATTTTTAATTGCTGGGATTACATTTTCTGGAAATTTAATATCAATTGTGAATCTTTTCAGCACTAATAGTGGAATTATTTTTCCTTTAGTTATGTTTTTGCCCATGTTAGTTAGTTTGTTGGCAGCACTATTATAAACCTACTGAGCAGATCTCAGTGATACAGGGTATTACCCTAAGGAACAACTCATACACACTGGGTAAGAGAATCCCTATCTGTTATAATGGCTGAATGTTTTTACAAGATAGTGTTACCATCACCACAAGGGGGCAGCAGTGCTCAGTCTATAGCATCAGTACAGCTGGATTATGCCTTGGTGGAGGTTTGCACTCACAATCTAAATCTTTATTTTGTCACATACACAGTCCAACAGGCAGTGAAATACTTTTTGCACCATCTGGCAAGTTTGGGTTCAGTGTCTTGCTGAAGGACACGTGGGCAACCAGCGCTGGGAATCGAACCCCAAAAGCTTTCTCGTTTGAATTTTTTTCAAAGCAAATAACTTAGAGATTCATTGTATAATAATGTTTGTCACACTGGCAGTTATTTGTCCATCTGTCCATCTTGTCCACCTGCTTGTCTAACCGGGACATTGTGGGGCTGGACCCTGTCCCACCTGGCAATGGGCGATAGGCGGGACACACCCTGTCCAGATCTCCTGTCCATCACAAAGCTAACGCACAGACAGATATTTGTTTTATTGGAAAATTCCTCCAACAAGTGAAGTTTTACCACAAACAATTACTTCATTATTTATCAAAGTTGTCAATCTGAAAAAAAAAACCCCAAACTACAAAATATTTAGCATAAAAGTCTAAAGTTCAAGATTTTCTATTTGGTGAATAAGGGAATATTTTTGCATCGTGGGAATACAATGTAACATAAAGACACTTCTCACAGCATAGTTGTTGCTGGGATTGCATAATGCTTACATTGTATGAATTTGATTGGAGTCCAATGAAAAGCCATGTGACACGTTTGGACAAATGTTTTACACTCTGGTGAAAAAAGAAGAAAGTTCTTTCAGAGCGAAGCATCAAACCACAGATGGGTACAAAGTGTACATTCACAGCCAGCTCAGCTCAGTCTTAGTCTGATCCATCAAACACTTAACAATCAATTACTGTCCCATGGGGGAAGCAGCTGATGAGAAAGAGCAGGTGATTAGTTGCTGAGCTGCTGTGCTCCATTAAGCTGGTCCAAACTTGCAGGCGCTGCCGGCCCAGTTAGATGCTACTCAGACAGGTCGATGGCTGCTTTCATTCATCCTCTATCCTGACATAATGGCCTTTCCACATGGGACAGCCAGATGTTGGGCCAGCAGAATTAGAAAACGGAGGGAGTTGACGGTTAGCCCCTGAAAGACTGAGAGATCCTGCAGACTGGGTCAATCGCCATCACGAGGATAATTCTTCACTGGTGTTCATTGTGCTCCGAGCCGCCATCTGTGTTGCTTCTCGCAGATGTAGTGTGTTTTACATCTCGCTGTGAAGCAAAGCTGCGAGCAATCAAAATACTCAAAGTTGGTCTGTGTTTATATGCTTATTCTTCTCACTTGTGAACTAATGTGTTTGTGTGTCTGTGCAGAGTGGAGGAGGCTTATCGGAGGATCAGTGGCCCAGCTTGTGTCACCGTGGATGCTAGTCCTTCTGCAGACCAAGTGCTCCAACAAGTGCTGCTTTTAATTAGGGGCAAATGCCACTTGTAAACAGTTCTCCATCTCTCCTGCTGGCAGCAGAGCATCAAGTGGATGCAGTACCTCCTCTGGCCACTGGGTGCCAGTAAGGTGTTGTGAATGCGATGGCAGGATGGACGGCGGCCAGATTGGAGTGAGGAGACGAGATTCTTTTCTTTTCACAATGTGTAAAAAGTTGAATGGCCAGCGGCCAAAACTGCATGCTACAATCAGAAATACATATTCATGTGGACATGCACACACACACACACACACACACACACACACACACACACAAATTATTGTCAAGAAGAAGTGTGCGTTTAACTGCTGTTGTGACCTCTCAGAAATCAGACACTGTGTAGCCTTTGGACACAATGTGGGTGCACTTTTATTCAGTCTGACACTCAGGAAGTGGATGGAAACATTTGTATAATTTGAGCTGGATTTCATGTACAAACACATCTTAAAATACACATCAGACATGTAAAATATTAACAAAAACTGTAGAGCTCAATATATTTGAAGAGAGATTGTTAAAAAATATTTCTAATTAAAATAAAACTACACTAAAGCTCTGTTTGTGGTCTCTTCTGGAGTGATCATTTCCTCTACACAGCTCCCAGATTACTTATTTTTAGTTGTGTAGCAGGAGGTAAACGCATGTTGTTTTGCTATTTTACAAACACTGAGATGACATATTCCTCTGTATACTCCTGCACAGACACAAATGCACGTTGGTAAACACACACACAAGCAATGCACATTTACTAAGAGCATATACTGTAACTCATTTATATAGGGAGGAAGTGTATATTTGGCCTATGTGATGGGAAGATTAATTGGGGGTTTTAGTAATTATGAGCTTGGCAAAGCTGCGGGCTGGAGAAGACAGAGTGACCCATCTCTTTTACTGTGATGCATCAGCAGAGCGCCAACCAATGCAGACCCTATTCATATGGCAATTAATGGAGCGCTGTATATCAATGTCATTCCAGTGCTCCCCCACATAGGCACATGGATTACTCCCTACTACCAGGTTACAGCAATCCAATGTTTTACTGAGTGGAGAGGTGCTGCGGATGCAAATCTTACCAACACACGGTAAACTAATATAAAGTGTCGTTATGTTTATGGATTCCATACGTGATGTATCTGAGTACAGATTACTGAATTCATGAGGATGGTGACTCTGGATGACACAAGATGAATGCAGCACGTGGAGGTTTGATTGGGATTAGTTCACAAAATGCACGAGAGCAAAGCACCTGAATGCAAAGTTGTGTGCGCCATATTTCCCCGTCGTATGTTGTTAAGTGTTGGTATTCTTGGCAACAAAAGTGAGCGGTGATATCATGCCGTTACTGCCCCTCAACACCACTGTAATATGACATTAATGGCCCATAATCACAGGGCATTACACATGCAGTGAAATAATTCTGTTCACATTTGTCATAGTGTTTTTCCTTCTGGAAACATGACGGGTTTTTTTGAGTTGTTTTTGTCAGATCGCCAGGATACACACACACACACACACATAAACTGGATGTCTGTTAAAAATAAGTTGATTTGTGGTTTGAGGATTAAAAAAAAAAAAAAAAAAAAGTTAATGCAATCTGTTTCCAATCTGTAACTCCGCCACTGAAGTTTCGAGATAAAAGTTCACGCCACATGTAATGAAAAACCGAGATCCCTCTGAGGACCCAGGGAGCAACTCACACACACACACACACACGCATGCGCCCGTACATACAAATACGTGTGCGCACTTTACAAAAGCAGAGGAGCCGACCAGCACACGTGCACACACCTCACCCTGTATGGGGCCACTTTGCACTACACTCCTCAACTTCAATATTTCATCTGCACAACAGAGAAGGAGCAGCAGAGAGGAGGAAAGCCCTCCATGAAATAATTAAAGATCCAGCAGGGATGCAGCAGCACAGCAGCCGCCGTCCCATCCTAAGTAATAGATCAAATGAAAGCTGTCCCTCAGATCATTAATAATGAGTGTGGTATGGAGACTGAAGGGGTAGAGGTGGGAGGGGAATGGGAGGGTATAGGGGCTGGTACAGGTTGGGGGAGGGAGAGAGGGCATCGAGGAGGTGTTTTTATGTGTGGAGTGTGGTCGATTGGGGGCGGGTGGAGGGGGTGGTTGAATAGTAGTCTGGGTCCCCTGGCAAAAACCTCCAGTGAACCTCACTTGGCAGCCACATGAAGCGGCATGGCAAGAGGAGTCATGCATATGATTTGGCACCAACTGTCTGCCAAACTCTAAAGACCCTGCAGCAATGTCTATATATACGTCGCTTGTCAAATAAACAACATTTTACACAGTGGACGGGCAGGTTAGCAGGGGCTAATAATGCGCCTTTCAATCAGCTGGGGCCTCGCTGGATGTGAAGGTGGATTTTGGGGATATGCAGATATATGGCTTGTCTGCAGTATAGAGGCAATAAAACAGGGAAGAGGAGCTTAAGGGGGAGACTGGAAAAGGAGGAGGGGATGGTGCAAAGGGGGGGATGGCAAGAGTGACGGGAGATGCTGTGAATGTTGTCATCTGTGGGCTCAAGTCCCTCCAGATTCCTCCAGCTGGCAGGTACAGCGTGTTTCCTTTATATTACCCTCACCCCGCCCCGAATACAGTGTGTAGCAGCTTCAAATACCTTACAGGGGCTCTCCTGAATTTTTCGTACCTTCTGCCAGGTTTGGTGTGTGAAGGCATCACACCAAATTGGATTAAAAAATAGTCACTGCGAAAATAAAATCACAAAAGGTATATTTACAGGGATGTTTTAAATAGTCTTCCTCAGTCATACTCAGGGTTTGGGGAGAATAATTAGGTTATATCAGAGCGTTTGACCCTTATCTTCAATTAAAATTGTGTCCATCCAGCTCCTCTAGCACGCCACCCCCTATTCACACACTTCCATAATTTCACACACCGCATACATACACACCACCACCACCACCACCACTTCTCTCTGAACACAGCAGGTGGTGGCAGACACCATTCTCCGCGAGTGATGGGTGGTGGGATGTAAAAACATGAAGGGTGTAGGAGTTGAACTGATCGCTGGCGAAATGTTTTCTCACACAGCAAAACAAAACCCAAAAAAAAAAAAAAAAGGTAGAAAAGCGAAAAAAGCGAGACGACGAGGGGAATTACTTTGTTGGGTGATGGCGGGGGAGAAAAGTTTTTAAAATATCCCATCAAAAAACAGATGTATAATTCAACAGCTTTTCATCATCATGCTCACCCTTTGTCATGGTGTCTGAATGCTTATTTGCAGGGGCAACGACAGCATCTCTGTTGATAGGTGCGAGTATTAGGCACAGCAGGCTGTGTTTTCATAATGCCATTATATATTCAGGTTGTGCTTATTTTCTGATGTTTTCAGGGGATAGGTTCTGTATAGTGTGTGATGATTGCATGAAACCTCACCAGTTTTTTGCCTGGCGGCTGTTGGGGAGGCTTCACCAGGAACGGTTAAATATTTAAACACTGCTGTGAGATCTCATTAAAAACGGCACATCAGCCCCCATAAGGCCCCTACAGCGCTCCCTCACACACTCCCAAAAACCCAGTTAAAAGTCGGTGGAGTGTGACAAAACAGTTATTGTCTATTTACTGTGGAGAACTTGTGATAAATCATCATATCCTGTCAAATAAGGCAGCTGGCAGTTGCGTTGACGAGTGGTAAGTCGTCATACTGGGGGAAGGAAAATGATTGAGATTCAGTTCTGTTTGACAGCTGCAGACAAGCAGAAATATGCCGAAAACAAAATAACATGACAACCAGACCAGACTAATATTTCCATAACACACACATGAAAACAAGACGGAGAACAAACTTTGGCTCTCTGGAGTCTTCTTGCCTTCTCACAAAATCTGGGCAATTAATTCCAACGCTATTGTTTGGGGCTTCCCTATTTTTAGCCTGGCTGCCCTCTCAAATAAATTGATTTCCTGTGGCAAACTTGGAATGTTCCTTGTATGCTGTGTTTTTTTTTTTTCCTCTCTCTTTCCCCCTCCAAACACACAAATACCGTCCTCCTTCCCCCTGAGGAATAAATCAAAGGCAACACTGCCAAGTTCTACGCAGCTGTGTATGTGCATCTCTTTTTATACTTGAAAATGGTTTATTTTTGTTTCAGTTCCATTAATGCTTAGGCATGTCTCCTACTTCATCAGGCATCAGCAGACAGCTGAGAAGCTCCTGGCTTGACAGGCGAGGGGATGACTGACTCTCAAAATACCTAAACTGACTGACTCTCTCTCTCGCTGCCTGGTCTTGCTTTTTGATTCAGTCCCCCATGAGATGCAGAGGTCTGGGGTTTTATTTTTATTTTTTATCAGTGCTGTCAAATGATTACAAATTTTAATCAGATTAATCACAGGGGTGCTGTGGATTAATTTTGATTAATCACGATTAAATATCATTATTTTTTAATCTCTATTAATCGAGTTTAATTTTGCATGAGGATGGTTTGTTGCAAGTAGAGTGATGCGTTAGCCAAAGTGCTAGCAGTATGTGCTAATGTATGCTTCAGGTTAATGTGGTATTTTAAGCTGAAAGTGCTTCAGTGAAAAGAAAACTTCTTCCTGTAGAGTGTCAGTCGACTATTCTGTCTGGATTTTTTATACTCAAATATCCTATGAATAGGACCAACATTCTGTTTAGCATCTTACATCTTTAGCATCTTTCATCTCATTGTTATTGGTTGGTTCTGATGCAGAACTCCACTGGGACAAACTGCCTGAAATTTGTTGCCAGAGACGTTCAGAGTCATTCTGTGCTGCAGGTGGATTAACTGCATTAAAATTATTAATCAGATTAATCATGGTGATGGATTAATCCATGTTAATGCATTAACTTTGACAGCGCTAGTTTTTATTATTATTATCAGGGGTGGGACTCGATTAAAAAAAATCAAATTAATTAGAGGCTTTGTAATAAATTAGTCGCGATTAATCGCATTTTAATCACATAAAAATATTTGCAACATTTTTTTTGTTTTGATGGATTTTATTGGATGACTGAATCAAATAATAGACACAGACATGAATATTGTAAACTCAGCTCTTTTAATGTCTGGAAAAATGCATGAATTGCATTTCAATTCAAAACAATAGAAAAATAAATAGAAAATATCCCTCACTACAACTGAACAGATGTAAAGTTAAAGTGCCAATTTAAGTACTTTAATTATTTTATTCAGAACAATATCAACTTTAAACAATATAAAGTGCAAATTGTACTGTTTTCTTCTTCTGGTACAACTCATAAATAATTGGTCATGTGACAGGTTTTGCGCTTTCATCCAATTCCTCTACCTTGGTGGCCTTTAGTCGAGATCTGGCATCTGCTACTTTCTGCACTCTTTGAAATGTAAACTGCAATTTTTTTAACGCATTAATTTTTTGTAATTATTTAATCATAATTAATGCATTAAAATCCCACCCCTAATTATTATTATTATTGTGGTCCCCGCCACAGAAATAACGGCTGGGTCAAAACAGAGTAAACTCTCAAGATATTTAAACACCGAGCACCACATATAAATAAAAGTAGAGCAACTTGATCCTGGATTCTTGTAACAGTGTCAGGGGAGCCGCTCGGGCTTTGATGAACACAACCAAAGACGGATGCATGGCAGTTGGGTGGTGGGGTGGTGATGGAGGAGGGAGGCTGTGCTTGCAGGGGGAAAAAAAATGAAATTACAATGCACAGACTGACAAAGAAAGAATAATACTGAGGAATATGAATCATTAAGCAGAACAAATGTTTGCTCAACTTCAGTGGGACAACTCTGTAAAAGGCGTACAGTATATCAATTTACTTTTTAATTACAAACCTTGTTAAATCAGTGCACCAAATGCTAAGTGAATTCACCAGTGCATTTTTCTAAAAGCAGATGAACAGGGATTTGGTACTTTTTTTTTTTTTTTTGTTACCTACTGCCGCAGCGTGAGAAGTAAAAGATTGTAAATAAGGCCTTTGGGGTGTGAAAACACATCGTGATAAAAAGACAGAGAGCGGCAGAGACACAAATAAGAGAAACTTACCACTAGATCCCGGTTCCTTATCCTGACTAAGCCTTCTGAATCCCTCTACACCCATTTAGCTTGCTCACTCTACGACTCTCCTGTGTGAGAGCCGAGGCCTACTTTACAGTCCTCTCACTGCACCGTGGAAAATATTGAGTTTATAGCTGCTCATCTCCATAATCAACACCATATACCTAACGGCCTACAGAGGGGACTTTGAGCCAACAGGGGGAAAAGGATTCACACTGGCTTCACCTCCCAACTCTTCCCACAAGTCACTCCTTCTTGATTTCTAAACAGAGTTTTAGCGAGCGGTCCTCAGGGGCAAAAAAAAAAAAGATTTCATAAACCTCCAGACACTTTGAAGCACTTTCAAAGCTGTCCATCTCTGATAAGGAAACTTTAATAGTCAAGCCCGTGGTCAACCATGTGTAGAATACGTAGTGTTGTAGTACTCGAGATCGGGCTTGAGACCACTTTTTAAGGGTCTCGGTCTTGTGTCGGAATCGAAGGTATTTTTACTCGGTCTTGTCTCGGTCTCGGACGAGTCGGACTCTGGATTTTTGATCAAGACCGGTCAAGACCAGGCCAGCTCTACTGTGACATGTGAGAAAACTAGAAAGCAGCAGCCGCCTTCCCGGTGTCACACAGTTGTGACACGCCCCCTTTTTTATTGATTTATTTGCTTATTTCATAGGGATATTGATACACATCTGTAATGTACAGTGTAAATATGCCAGATTATAGCAGAGATGCTAATTTCTGTCTGTAGTCCCTAGGCAGGTGATTAAAATACAAACACTACAAATACAATATACAACAACAATAATAATAACCATTCAGTAAATATGTTCACAGGCCTGGCCCCCTGTACACAGCCTGGAGACGCCGCGCCCCTGGGAGGGAATTAAAAATGTCGGCAGGTTCAGCAATCATCAAGTTTGGTTTCCAAAATCACAAAGAGTTCATCTGCAAAACAACATGCGAGCGACGACACTTTGCAGTGTGCATATACTGACTGCACAACTCACAGCGACAACATCAAACTTTTATCGGCACATTGAGAGGAAGCATAAGGACAGGTAAATTAACCGTTAAATTATGGCTCATTCAC
>OOFC01022900.1:0-15734 GCA_900323345.1 Pseudochromis fuscus
CTTAAGTGTAGTCATTCATTCCACTTAATAATAATAATAATAATAATAATAATAATAATAATAATAAGAAGAAGAAGAAGAAGAAGAAGAAGAAGAAGAAGAAGAAGAAGAAACATTTAAATACCCATATCGATACTATAGACTGTATCTATATGTCTGGGTTTTTTTTTGTTTGTTTGTTTTTTTTAAATACTTTTGAATGTCTCCAAGAAATTTTATACTATGCTAATTTTAGACCCACAATAACGTCACCAAAATAATTTGTGTGGACATCTTCCGTCATCTATGTGCTAAATTAGGATCACTGGACTCAGTTCAGTAATAATTATTGTTCTCCTCAAATCTTCCATGACGTAAGTCAAGGTAAACTGATTCCTGATCAGTGGTTGATAATACTAGTTAACGGTCCGCAATTCCGCAACGCCCCCCCGCCCCTCCTTCGTTGTATTATCATTGGTGTACCTTTAAAAACTGGCAGCAGCATTATCCAATCAGGTGGCTCTATGTAGAGTATGGGTGGGGACTTGTAACATCAGGGAAGTGAAGTGTGTAACTTAGCGGAGAAGGCAAAACAAGGGAATTGTGTTTATGAAAGCCTCTTAAAAGGAATTAGTCGTAATGCAGTGATGTCATGGTGAGTTGTTCAGGCTAGTAGTAGTAGTAAGTTAGTTAACCGACAGTCAACTCATCTGAGTTTATTCAGTTAAAAGCGGTACGAGGGAGGAGAAGTATTACGACATCAAACTGAGCTTCCTGAAGTGAAGTCAAGCTAGGTAACCAGGACTAAACGGACCACAGAGGACACGGGAGGTGGAAAAACAGAGTTCAGGATAAGGTTATCCAACAGTCCGACGCTTTAAGCTACTTTAACCAGACAATTCGGATTAACTTTTTGGTTAACAGGCTTTCGCTATGTCTCTGGCCGACCAGAGCCAGCAGTGGTTCCCCACGAGTGTCCAGGTAACGGTGCACCAGGCTCGGAACCTGCGCGTCAAGGGCAAGAATGGGACCAACGACGCCTATGCCATCATCCAGGTGGCCAAGGACAAGTTCTCCACCGCAGTGGCCGAGAAATGTGTCGCTCCGGTGTGGAAAGAAGAGGCTTCGTTTGACCTGCCTCTCTTCCACCCGGGAAACGCCGAGCGCTGTACGCTGTATATCATAGTAATGCACCGAGCTCAAGTTGGGCTGGACAAGTTCCTGGGCCAGGCTGTGATAAACTTACTGGATCTCTATGACAACAAGTCCCGAAAAAAGACAGAGTAAGTGGCTGCTGTTGGCCTTCTTGTTACATGGCAGATCAGTGGTGATTGAGTGTGAGACAGTTCACTCCCATTGCTTGAAACATCAGTGATGTGGTGGAAAATTTGTGATTGATGTTCACCCTCAGGTTGATGTTATTTACACAAAGGTATACACTAACAAAGACAAGGTATGGCTATTCCTCCAGTTAGGTTACAGTGCAGCAGCATCCCTAGAAACATACAAAAACATTACTTCCAATGTAATATAGACTGCACAGTAAAACTTTAAAGCCTGGGTAGATTGCCATATTCCTACATCCAGGTAGGTAAACTAATATTAGGTTGGTTTAACCTCACTTACATGCACTTCTCCTCTTGCTGGTGTTTATTCTTTTAGATTTATTTATTTATCTTTAATTGTTTTGATCTGTTTGTTCTCCAAAACATCACATTACTTGATTTGACTTGTTCCTTTAATGCAGACCTGGGCTCCATTTGATCTTTTCTAACAAAGCATTAGCAGAGCGTTTATGGTTTACAAACACCTACCTGATGAACAGCATTATTAAAATTTTTATGGTTATTTGGATTTTGCTTGAAGCATAAAACATACTCCCATTACTGAAAAAAAACAGCAGTGTTGTGGAATTTGGTGCTCGTGGCTCATTTTACTAAATAGATGAAATCTGTGTAAATATTTGTACAACACCATTGACAAAATCCATTGACAATAGATGAGACACAGAGATCCCATCACCTAGGAGGATTTGTTGATACTTAAAAGTGCATACTGAAACCTAGCAGTGAGTAATACCTGAGTCACTGAGTCAACATTATTTTGGTCATTGGGGAGTTTTGTTATTGCAAAGCTAATCACAATCAGCAAGGATTTACAGATGAATAATTCAGTCATATCATGGCACCCTTACACATAAATTATGGTGTAATTAAAGTGTGAACATGTTGATGGAAGCGCTCTTCTTTCTCTCAATAGTGTCAGGTTGGAAAAGCAGAGCACACACTTGACTGCTGGGAAAACAGTCTGAAGTTATTTTAACTTCCTGTCTGTGTTCGTTGGGCCAACCCTTACAAGTTTGACTTCATGAATTTGGTTTGAAGCCAACTCTATCACTGCCACCGTGATGACAGAGGCCTATCCTGAAAATCATCTTCTTGCTTTGCAGCTATTAATCTTTCACATACCTCGAGGCTATTTACCAGCTCACAGTACGTGTGCGCTCACGCCCAGATGCAGCGCATGAATCAGGATGACATATGTAGCCTGGCGTGACGTGGGTGTAACCTGGGTGGAATCAAAATAAAACATTAGTGTTGAATTGTAGTATACACACCCTCTTATGTAAGAGAAAATTTAAAAATAAAGATGGTTTAATATAGACTCTGTCAACTTTATTTCACACTGGTAAACCCCTCCCAGTGTGACCTTTAATTTTGAAGTGACCTTTGGTAAAGACTGAGTGAGCTGGAGGTTGTAAGTTCTCAGTGATCACTCAAGGGTGTTCAGCTTGGTGATATGTAGCAGGAATGACCTCATTCAGTTTGTCATTGCACCGTCATATCTCATATGTTATCTTGTCTTTGGTCAGTACATTTTTTACGTGTTTATGGCAGAGTTCATTCTTTACTGTTTCCTTTTCATTTGTGGACTCCTTTATTTTTCTTGCTCGTCTTGCTCCCTTTGTGTCCCTTGAGAGGCAGCATGCTGGTTATTGGATGTTGCTGCTCTGCATTGGAGTGTGTGGTGTTAGATTACTCTCTTGCTTCCCTGTTGTGCTGATACGGGGTGTGACATTGAAGACCTTTTGTACCTGCTGAAAGGGAACCCTGCATTTGCCTCTTACACAAAGACGGGTATTCAGAATGAAATTAGGTTTCAGGGCCACATATCACTCAGTTTTTGTTTGTTTTCTTCATATTTCACTCTTTATACATGAAGAAATCATGTATACTTTTAATCCTTTAAGGTCCTTTTAAAAATTTTAATAGGGTTTTTGAGTAGCAATTGATAGGGAGACAAATAATAATAAATAAAAGGTTATTTTGAAGTCAGTATATTGCACCCGTTCTCATTGTTGCAGATCCGGTTTTTCAGATGTGCCTGAGCTACAATATTTGCTTTGTAAACAAAGAGATGAGTGGCGCTGAAGCATTTCCCACACTGGTATATGATGTAAATTCACCAAAATTAAAATGACCTTCTGTAAATTCTAACAAAACTTTCTTTTAGTGATCCAAATATAATTATTATAATTTAATAATCCTTTAAAAACCTTAATACAGAATCAAATGACAATGAGTGTGTAATATCATGTGAGAACATCCTGGGTCGACCTAATTATATTTTAGTCCTCTTGTAGACAGCTCACTATTTTATTGGTTGAACCTCACCCTGGTCTCTGCTCACTGGATAAACACAAACTCTCTGGTTAATCATTACACATAAAAGAGAAGTGCCCTCGACAGTTAACAGAAGAAACCTGTCCAGCAGGAGCGGTGAGCACATGTATCAGGGGCACGGCTTTGTATTTCTTTGCTAACAATACAGAACCTGAACACCCTGGCGCCGTATCCACAACCATAGCAATGCATTGTGTGTTTGCCATCATCTCAGTGCACACCCTGCAGTAACTGATGTAGACCAAAACAGTGGCTTCATGAAGCATTGTCTCTCTGTCCTTGTGGTTGGACTTGGTTAGCAGTTGTTTGTCTTGGAGTCCTCAGTTGAGGTCGGGAGATGAGGAATGTTTGAATTAGACTCTGTGTAACTTTCATGACATCACAGACTGTACTGCACCTCCCTTGGTGTTTGAAAGTGCTTCAGGAATGTTGGTTCACTCCCATGCTTGTTTCCTGACTGTTATCCTCACGAGGGCCTGTGTGGATATCAGACCACATGACACAAAAAATGAATGCAGCAACAGTAAACTCTGTATGAACTGCAGATGACTATCTTGTTAATACAGAGATAGAATTATTTAGTATACTTCAGTTTATCTCTTTCATGGATAGATTAAACCTCAGTAAAATCCACGTGTTGTTATAAGAAACCATCAAAGAAGGTTTCATTAAGTGACCTTGGAGGAGTCTACTGCTGAACAAAAGATCTTTAAACGGGGAAAATGACCATAATGGACACCTCTGCTACAGTATTAGAACATCTTATAATAGCAAGGTTTTAATATTCAAGGGGAAAAAAAAAACGCCTCTGTATAATGGCACTAATTTCTTGCTGCGTGTTTTTAGACGGGCCACTCCAGAACACTCCTTTACCGCTCCCTTGCAGACAATAAGTGCTGATCCTGTACAACACAGAGGGCATGAGAGTGTAGCCTGAACAAAGCTGTAATTGTCAGGCTTTATCTGGGGTTGGCATGGTGCTCCCAGCAGGAACAGGAACAAGCTGTGCACTAGTTAATGACACCTATCAGTCTCATATCTAACGAGAAGCAGCAGACACATACCAACACATTCAAAGCATTTGAACATTTGAACTGTTTGTGTTCAGCATCTAATAGTATGTAGCCTTTTTTCTTCATAGAATAGAATAGATCTTTATTGTCATTTGTACAGGCACAGGAAAATACATGTACATGTAAAACAAATGACACAAAGAGGAATAAAAATACACACTTTCTGAAGTGTATGTAGACATGGCTGAATATTTGAAAATAAATACGTTTTAATGTAACAATATTAAATAAATATGAACATAAAGAATATTTACAGCCAGGATATTTCACAGTTTGCTTGTGAACATTTGGAATCTCAGTTCTGCTTATGACTGAAATGATATCACTATTATCATAATACATTTTCTGATTACTGGCTTCCATTTATTCTATTAATTTTTTCATTTCTCACGATGGACTGAAAAAGACTGAAACTCTGTATTTATGAATAGATTATCTTGTTGAACACTAAATAATAAATACATCAAGTCAAGTGTCAGAAGTTCATAAAAAATTAAGACATTAATCACTGCATTTGATGAGCATGCAACTGTGTTACACTTCAGCTTGATTAATTTAGTGAATAATTCATTCGTATTTAATTGGAAGTGTGATTGAGCCATTTTCTGTACTTTGTGCTGTACCAACAGTTTTACATAACAAAAAGCTTTGATTGGAATTAATTGTTGCCTTTTCTGTGTAACTAATATTTGGAAATTTAATTTACCTTTAGCATGGTAGTGCCCAAGCCAAATTCTTTGAGGAGAAGTTAAAGTCTCAGTCTTGTAGTTCGTTTTTGACTTGTTGTAGTCATAGACTGTATATAGAAATAGACAAAGAAAGTGGGACTCTAACATGAGGTCAATGCAGAAGTGCAAAAAAGTGCAATATGCAAAATGGCCACTAGGTACTGGCTCCAAAAACCCTTTTGAATTCAATTGAAAAAAAACTCATAGTCATGAAATACTTAGTCAATGATTTTTTTTTCTTTCATTCTGATGTCAAGTTAATTCTTCCTATCAGTGAGATAGTGGTACATTTGAAAAAAATAAAATCATAGGTCGATATTAGGCTTCAAAAAGAAGAAGATTTGGAGGAGCAGTTAGCTTGATCGACAGGTCTGGTCTGCAATTAGAGCGGTGCTGAAGTTGAGTCTCATACACATTGGGCAGTGACTTCTGGTAAAAGGGTCAGACCTCCCTCCTCACTCTTTCCTTCATATGGTCACTTCTGGCTCCAAACAACCACCATGACGTTCAGTAGCTAATTTCTAGGCTTTAAAATGCGAGTCCACAAATCAATGGGTGATGTTGTTTGAGAAGTTTATTTTGAATATGTACATAAAAAAAGAAAATTTTGCAAGCCTAAAGAAGTCGGCATCAAATAAGCTTGCTTCACCTATTTCTATATACAGTCTGTGGTTACAGTGCGTTACAGTAGAGTTTTGACTGGAAAATCTCATCAAGGAAAATTGTCATTCTTTCTGTCATTTCCAGATGGTTCAAGTTGGTGGACAAGTCTGGAAAACAGGACAAGGACCGAGGGGAGGTGCTGCTAGATATCCTATTTATGAGGAACAACATGTCAGCTAGCATGTTTGACCTTTCCATGCAGGACAAACCCCGCTCCCGCATCTCCAAGCTGAAGGACAAAGTCCGTGGGAAGAAAAAGGACGGCTTCTCCGACTCCGCTTCAGCTATTGTTCCTCCTGTGAGCCAGGTCCTCACAGACAGCGAGGGAGAGGCTGATGCACAGTCACTCAATCTTTCCCCAGGAGTAAAAAAGAAATCAAAGCTCAAAACCCTCTTTGCTCCCAAATCCAACTTGCAGCGTAACATCTCCCAGTCCATGTCTACACTGGGGACACTACCCGAGAAGAATTCATCTCTAGGTGGCAGCCGCTCGTCTGGCCTCAATGTAGATTCTCCTGAGGGTAATTTAGACTTTCTATACTCTGTGTGTAGTGTACATTGATAGTTCTGTTTTTTTGTGCCGTACAATGCAAGTGGTAGGACGGTGTTAGACATCTCAACACTGACGCCATGCTTCCCTTTCTCTCTTACAGTTAAAAAGAAATTCAAACTACTGGGACACAAGCGAACAGGCAGCTCAGACAGCAAGGTGTCACTGGGTCCTTTCTCCCTGCTGGGCCGCTCCAAGCAGAGCAACAGTGACCTGAACAACCTGTGCATCAACGGCAGCCACGTGTACGCAGAGGAGGCAGAGCCGAAGAGTGGATCTACACTCAGTCTGAACAGCTCAGGTCAAGGCTCTGTGGAGGATGTCCGCAAACAAACCTTGGATCTTCCTGCAGATTCATTTAGGAGTGCACCTGTTGCCTCCTACAAGAATGAATCCTCAGACAAAGCTTTACTGGAACAACAGCGCCATCAAGAGGAGGAGGAGAGAAGGCAGGCAGAAGAAAGGCGCATAGCAGAAGCAAGGAGGCTGGAGGAAGAGGAGAAACACAGGGCAGAGGTCAGGAGACTTCAGGAGGAAGAGGAGCGCAGACACCAGGAGGAGCAGGAGAGGAAAAGACGCTTCCTCGAGGATGAAGCGAGGAGGAAGAAACAGAGGGAGGAGGAGGAGAGGAGGAAGCAAGAAGAGGAACGCAGCAGACTGGAAGCAGCAGAGAATCAGAGGGTTGAGGAGGAGCGTCGCAGAGCCGAGGAACAGAAACGTCAGGAAGAGGCCTCCATGACTGACAGGCTGTCGTCTCTGTTTGGAATGATCAGAAAGAAGGAGGAGAAAAAGGAAGAGGAAGAGCAGCCTCCCCTAGTAGCACCTCACAGTGAATCAAAAAACCCCGATCCACCGGCTCCCCACCACTCCACCAACCCATTTGAGGACATTCCCCTCACTTTAGATCCCCCTTTCAACACTATTGAAAATCCAGCTGATCATCAGAAATCCAGCCGTAACCCACAAACCCCTTCTGCCATGGTCTTCCTCAACCGCACCGCAAAGGTTTCTGCAGTCAAACCCAGGTAGGCCACCTTTCCTTTAGTTGCATTATATACTCTGAGCAATGTGTGTTATGTAATAATGTTACTGTTATGTCAGTGTTATGACAATAAGGATGCTCATGGTCACACTATTCCTACACTTGGCTTGACTGGAATTTGAATATTGTCTTTAATACTCCCTGAAGTAAAATCACACATACTGTCACCTTTTGATAGTTTCTTTGTGTGCTTATTTTTTTTTAACTGAAAAAGGCCCAAATCTAACTGCAAGGGAAAAAAATAGTTACATTTTCCTTGCACATATCAGTATCAAGTAAAACCCACATATCAGTTAAGTAGAAATATTATTTAAGAAAACCAAACACTTCTTTCTTCTTATTCCATCTTGTTCTGCATCATGTCTGTCAACACTGAGACTGAGGATTCCACAACTTTCTGTCGTCTTTGCATTGACCCCAAACTTGACGTGACTGCCTCGAGTAAGGAAACCTCTGAATTCCATCCAACGGTTGACAGACCTGTTTTACTGGTTTGGTCTTTGTACAGATGAGAATCTGGGAGCCTGGGTGTGGCTTGTGTTTGTGACGATGTTGTGGAACAAGTTGTGAACAGAACTCGTAAGGAGTGACAAAGCCACGGCGTTGTTCTCTGTCTGGATGTCTTGGGTGATTGTGTTTTGTTTTTAGTCTTTTTGACTGGATTGGACTGGATTTTTTGTCATTATCATTATGGTAAGGGGATTTGGTTTGTTTCTGCCTCTGCTTTTTATAGTAGTGCTTGATTTTAAGAAGATTCTGATACATTGCAGTTAGAACAGTAGGTAGTCAAAGTTGGTTGTATCATTTAACTGTCATATTTTTATCTTGCATTTGGAGCTAGTCTTGGTCTGCTTAGTATGATCAGTCATTTCTCAAGGGCAACAAGTCGCAGCTATAAATAGAATCAGTAACCGCGAGACACGTGAATATCAGAGGTTATGTCTGGCGGTTGGTCGTTGACATCACACAGTGAATCATTTTATAAGCACGTGATGTAGTGGTAGCTGGAATACAATGTATTTCGTCATAGACCACGATTTATGCTCTCTTTGTAAGATGTAGGAGCGTTGTTTATTGTTAAGTATTGAATGCAGGTATTAGGTGATTACATGCTATATGCTGGTTAAATTGGTGACGGGTTGTACATTGGTGAAAGTGATTTTAGGTGATGTTGTGGTCACACTGACCTGTAGGCCTTTGTTTTCACTCCTTGGCAGATTGACTCAATCTTTGGAGTCTGAACCTGCTGACTCCCAAAACCCCAGTCAGCCGTGTCCTTCCCCAGCCAACTCCGAGTCCACCCTCTCTAGTGTCCCATCTGAGTCCCCCGATACTTTCTCCAACCTCCACTCATCTGTGGCTCCACCAAACATACATCAAAGCCTGTCTGGCTCTCCTCGTGGCAGCACAGAAGATTTGTCATCAGGGGGAACTTCACCCACTATGGCGGATCAGAAAAGAAGAGCCCCCCTGCCACCCTCGTACCCTGTGCGTGGGACCCATACTGCAGGAAATCTTGTCCCTGTCAGAGAGATCAACAACCCTGCATACGTAGAAACAGATGGATCACAACAAGGCCAGAAAATGTCTTTACCACTTCCTGATTATGAAACCCTCTTTCCTCAGAAGAGACACGGTGTGCAAGGAAACACTGGATGGGATCATCTAATCGCTGAGGTCAATCAGAAACACAGAGACACTCCTGTACTTCTGGGTCCCGAGATGAGTGTGGATGGCCCAGAGGAGCATAACCTGAGTCCCAGATCTTCCATATCACAAGGGAGTCCTGCTATGACTTATTATCAAACACAGCTTCAGGAGACCAAGCCTCTGTCAACTAAAAAAGTAGCGGCCCCAGCTCCCCCCAAACCAGCAGCATCCCCAGTCCTTCGATCATCACTAGATTACAGTCAGAGACAAAGCCAGAGCCAATCTCTCATGAAGCCCAATCCATCTGCAGCCCCTGCAGCTGTAAGAACCGACAGCTTAAGTAGAGGGATGTCTACAGATGAAGCAAGAAAGGTGTTGCACCCTTCACTCGCAGCACCTGCATCCACACCACCAAGCCAAACAGACATGGATAGAACTCCATCAGATGATCAAAGGACATTGGATGTTGTCGCAAACAAAGAAACTCCAACAGCCAAACCCAGACAAAGGGCTGGCGTAAAAGAGTTAACACAGCAAGAAGAAACAGTGTCTACCTCACGTTTGAGCAACCTGGACAAAAAGGACTTTGCAGTACTTGACCCATTCCCCAACACTGAGCTTCTTCCCAAAGACCCATGGGAACAGGTGAAGCAGAACCAAGCAGTAGATCTCCTTTTTTCTGCAAATGTACAGAAAGAGCAGAAAATCGAAGATCGGGGAATGACAGCCAATGACCTTAACGATATTTTTGGTCAAGAAAAACAAACGGATCCCTTTGCTCATTTTAATGGCAGCGATTCAAACAGCCTCAGTGACAACAGGAAGACAGATGATGTTTCAAAGCAGGCCAGTCCAGCTTTTCAGAGAAAGAATTCACAAAGAGGAAAGACTCCTCCATCCACTATTCAGTCAGTTAGGAACAGTTTCAGGTCTCTACAAGAGTCAGCATATAAAGGAGGAAAAACCTCACCCACAGCTAGTGAAGGTTTCTCTGCCAGAGATGTCAAGAACCTTTCTACCAGACAGCAGCCTCAAGCTGATGTGAAAACACAAAGCGGTTTTTATGATGGAAAGGATGCTTTTGGAGCCCAGCCCTTTGTTGTACCCTCACCTTTGCCTTCTTCAGAGTCCCTTCGGGTAGTTACAGAGGAACCTGCATCTGAGGAAGGAGGCTTGTCTGGGGGAAAGTCACTTTTGCGAACCCGGGTCTCGCCCTCCGAGGTTCAGCCTGTCAGTACTCAGAATAGCAATGGAAGTGGGCTAGCCTTAACTCTACGCAGGTGAGACTAAAAACAGGTTCTTTACAAACTCTACATTGGTGGACTGGTGATCTCAATTTGCGCTTGAACATGCTGCATTGGACATGGTGCTGTTGTATCGGGAGGCAAATAAGTTATTGGGTTTTATCTTGGGTGTGACTATTTCTAAAGCTGTGATTTCTTGGCAAGTTTAAATCTGAATATTAAACTTCGATAACAGTGGAATCACTTGGATGTTGGAAACACACTACTTTAAATTGTTCAGTCTTTCTCCCCTGCATACAATATTTCTTTGAGGGATATATAATGGTATATGCACTTCTTTTGAAGGCCTCATCCTGTGAAGCCGTTGAACTCAGCTGAGAGCCAGCATCCCATCAACACCCCGGCTGTTAAAGAGATAAGGGTTCGGGACTTCGCACCGGGGAAGAGTAAGGTACTGTCATGTTGGCTGAAATGATATCCTGGGGCCAAACCGCCATCCACTTTGACATATCTCCTCACAGCAAGTTGTCACCTTACAACACTGTTTATATTGTTCATTCCCTGAGATTTTCCAGAAATTAAAATATTATCTTCGTGAAAAATATGCCAGTTGGCTGCTTCAGAGTGATCTTGAAATCTTGTAACAGTCTACTCTGAAAATATTTTTGCAGAGAGCAGATTGAACAAAATTTACATAATCATATGGTTTAAAAAAAGATCCAATTATCTTGTTTTTTAACTGAACAGATTGAGTTTTGTTCAGTTTGTGGCAGCTACTACTGGTTTGAGTTGTAAAAGTATCCCTGCATCTCTGAACAAGTGTTGTACATTTTATTTTCTCTGAGGACAAACCTACAAGCTCTTAACAGTTCAATATGTACTCACATGACACAATCAATAGGTTTTAATTAGAGTGCATATACTGTATTCACTTCTCTTCATCCCCCTCAGGCACCACACTCAGCGGATGGTGGACCTTACACCCAGCTGACACAGGAAGAGTTGATCACACTGGTGGTGAAGCAGCAGGCTGATCTGTCCAGGAAGGACGCCAAGATCGTTGAGCTTGAAGAGTACATAGACAACCTGCTGGTCCGTGTCATAGAGGAGCAACCCAGCATCCTGCAAGCACTCAATGCTGCTAAGCCAGTGTGAGGGGCTGTCTCCTGCAAGAGGACAACCCCATTTAAGGACTCACTTATGTTTCTTTTGTGTGTTTGTACTGTTGTGACTGTGTACAGAGAGATGAGATCTCTATGAAGGTCTTAGAGCATATGCACTTTTTCAGGTTTGACAGCTGGGAAGTTGCCTCTGAAGTAATAGCATTTGGTAAATAATAACAAGCAAGCAAGAAAGAAATGAATGTATTTGTTTTGACACTAAGGTACTGCAATTTGCTTTAAAAACTCATTACATGATAACATATTCAGAATCTTGATTTATACACAATACTTGATGAAACCTGGATTGAGTTTTATTTGAAATACTTAACATGTAGAGAGAAGTATTTTGTTTTTTTAAAAAAAACAACAATACTCTGGCCTTTTTACTCTTTACACTGGGCTATGAGTAACTTACTGCTGTGTAAATGATCATATACATAACCGTATACAGCCATTTTACATTTATGTATCTTTCCCTCCAACTCTGAAGTCTTTTATATTTTATTTTATTTGCCGATCCTTTGGAAAGCATGTTTTTTCTAACCAGACAATAATCAGCATTTGGTCTGCTGTGCTCACCACAGTTGAATGTCAAGTCCTTAAACAGATATTGTGCCTATTGTTGCTTCGAAGAGGTATTACTTAGAAAACCAGCAATAACTAAAAGCTAGCAGCTACTATATGTATGCATGTATTATGCAAGTAACAGTACATGATCCAGCTCTTCTAAAATTAATGCAAGATTTTGATCACTGTGATCTCTGTCGTATTTATGAAATAAAAATGTGGAGATAATCAAAAGCTAATCATCAGAGTAATATTCAGTGTCCGTCATAACCAGCCTTGTCTTTGTACACTAATGAATGCCTTTACAAACAAACAGTCTGATGTCTTGACAGAAATGATAGCAATATTAATTTTCAGACTGTTCAAACCTGTGCCTTCAACTCCTTTTCATGACTTTTATGTTTGGTTTGCTGGATGGAAAGTTGTTGGCTACCTCTCTTCTTTTCCTGGAGTGAGAGCTCAAAGAACGTACGGCTGGACCTGTCCAGTGTTTGACACAAAAATTGTACTGCAGTTTATGTAAATGTCTGAAAGTGGTATTTCTGAGCAATATGGATTTATTTGAAATAAAGACACTAATTATGTCACCAGATTGTATCTGTGGTTATTTACAGTTATGCATTTTGAAAGAAATATTTTTTATAATTTAGCATGAAAACACATTTTTTGATTGCAGTTTTATTTTGTGCTTAGTCTTGCTTGCATATTATATATCATTTCCAGATCAACAGTTGTATACAGTATACATATAAAAACAAGTGGAGCCATGGAAACATACACAGCATATTTTATTTTACACAAAAACCGTCTTTCTGGCCAAGTAACAATGCAGTTGAACATGTCTTTTCTCATGATGATTAAAACCACAGGCTGTCAAATGTAAAATGGACATATTGTAGCAGTAATCAAAAAGATTTTTTTTTTCATTTCCGTTCTTTTCAGTTCAACGAAACAGCTGGAGCTGAAGATCTCTTTAAAATGGAAATACAACAGCTGCGAAAAACTACATCATTACTGTACGATTTGCTATTTTTTCTGTTGTTGAAGAAGACAAGAAGCAACAATGAAGAGTAAGACCACCATATATATATATATATATACATTTTTTTCCATTAGAATGGCATTGTGTGAAAAAGGCATTTCAAAAAAAGGTATGTTAAATCTTATGATGTACAAAATGCAGGCTACTAGATTGCATCTGCACGGACACACATGGCTGGCATTATTCAGTATGCAGAGTTCAGGCCTCAACAATAAACTCCTGATTTTTCACACCAAAGTGAGGGTAAATGCAGAAATGTGGTAAGCCTTTTGTGCTTTCAGAGCGAGCTGTGCAAAGTTAATTTTCTTATGACACTAAATTTAGACATTACCACAAGTTTAAAAATTAAATAAATATGGCACTGTAGTGTTAAAAAGAAGTGAGCTCTGACTTCTGTTGCTGCTGCTCATTGGTGCTTGAGGCTAGCAAAGCTACACTGGTTGCTGGCCGTAACCACAGACTGTATAAAAATGCTGGACACGGACACAGTGGGCAAGACAGTGGTCTATGGATGGGACAGACTTAAATCTCGACCATATTGTTTGTGGATGAGTTGTGGGATATGTAGACACCAGGGTTTTACAGGAGAAGATTCCTGACACTAGGCCACTAAAATATGTTGTGCATCATTTGTCTTCATTGAAAGTACGTGGGTCACTGTACAGACCATAGACTGCATGTAAAAGATTACTTCTGAAAAGTGAGACAGATTACATGAAAACAAGTTCCAAAAACTGCAATACCTACAACAGCCACTAGATGATGGCTCCAAGTGATCTCAATTCAACAATCGTCATTTTCAAACATGAAATACTCAGTCGATATATTTTCCCACAAGTTATTCTAATGTCACTGGCTAAAGTCAACCAATGGTACCAGACCTGAACAGTGTCCTCAGGTTCAAGGGTTAGTACCTCCTCCTCATTCCTCCCTCTGGTCACTTCTGACTCCAAAAAACCAACATGGTAAACTAATGAGTGGTGTCATGTTAGCTCCATCCAGTATACAGTCTATGTTCCAGAACAATCTTTCACCAATAGACTTCTATTAAAACACTAATAAAATACTAAGTCATTTTTTTCTTCTCATGTCATTGCCAAAGTCACTTCTGATCAAGTGTCCCGGTGGTCCATATGAAAAAAATTTTATGATTAAGTGAAATAATTAACTAGAATTTAGGACTCAAAGAGAGCTACTTTGAGGATGTTGTGGATTTGATTGACAGGCCTGGCCTCATAGGTTGTCTCAGAAGATCCATTATGCCCACCTCCTTGCTGCTCCATACCTCCACGCTGCTCCATACCTCCACCTTCTTATCCAAATATGATCACTCAACATGGTGACAAGAGCTTCACAAAACCACGCTTGCTGTGGCGCAGTTGTTAGCTGAGATGCCGATGCGACGGCGGCACGTGAACATCTTGCGGAGCTCAGCACGAAAGCGGTCATGCAGCCAGGCATAGAGGAAAGGGTTACAGCAGGATGAGCTCATTGCACACAGATGGCATAGCAGCTGAATGAGCAGAAAGTACCTCTTATCAATTAGATCAATGTCAATGTCACGCAGCACGTTGAACACACTGATGGGCATCCAGCAGATGCCAAAAGCCGCCACCACCAGGCTCACCAGCCGGAAGGTTTTGCGCTTACGCATGCGCTGAGCCTCCGCCTGGCTCTGAGTGTGGTGGCCGGGCACAACACAGTTCCGCAGTTTGACAGAGATGCACAGGTAAGAGATGCAGAGCGCTGACAGGGGCAGGACGTAGGTGATGAAGAGGGTGCTGTATGCATAGGCCAGCCTCTCCCTCTCCTGGCCCATCCAGAACTCCTCACAGATGGTGAAGCCCTCAGTCTTAAACTCCACATGGTAGGTGTGAGCCACAGCCGGAGCCACCAGACCACAGGACAGGAGCCAGATCCCAGACAAAAGGTACGTGCATGCCAAGACTGAGATGCGTTTTTTCAGGGGGTGCACTGTGGCATAATATCTGTGAAGAAGCAGGGCAAACGTGTTAAAACTGGCAGAAACATGTCAAACATGAGTTAATTATCAGCAAGAAGGAGAGCAACAGTCCCTGGTCAGTGCTTAGGAACAGCAATGAACACTCTAATTACTGAAGGCTGTTACGGGCCCATAAATCAGGGGTCTCCAAGCTTTTTTACACCATGTACCGGTTTAATGTAAGCATTATTTTCACGGACCGACCTTCAAGGTGTGGCAGATAAATACAGCAAAAATAAAATAACACGACTGGCATTAAAAAATGTTTCCTCTTTGCAAAGAAGCTCTCCAAAGACGTTTATTTTTTACTTATTTCTGCTAGTTTGCGGACTTGTTTTTTTTGGGGGG
>OOFC01022900.1:15754-42455 GCA_900323345.1 Pseudochromis fuscus
TTTTTTTTTTTTTGGGGGGGGGGGTAACGTACCTGATCAAGTGACCGAGACAAGCGTATTGACATAGGCATATACGAAAGTTAAGTTGGAGAGAATCCGGTCGTTTTTCAAAATAAAGCGTCTTTCAGACTCTAACAATCAATACAACGGAAATTAAATAAATGATTAATTATTTCTGTGCGGCCAGTAACAAATGCCTCACGGACCGGTACGAGGCCCAGGCCCGGGGGTTGGGGACCACTACCATAAATGATCACAGAGCTCAATCAATGCTAAATTGGCAGTTTCCAACCAATAAAATATAAATTATTTATTTATTTAATCCTGTTCAAACCTTCACAAATATCAAATCTAATTCAGCTCTGCCATCAGAGATCAACAGGCAAAGCAGGATTCATGCAACTGAGCAAGGGGGAACCATATTATAGCCTGACAAACCATCTTTCATCTTATTTGTGCTTCATCCAGACAGATTTACACAGAAATAAACCCAGAGGATGAGGTTAATGCATAATATCTCTTCAGATCTGAAGAATACAATGGGCAACTATTGGGTAAATACTATTCCCTACTGACAAAAGGTCTGTGATAATGCACTCTCGAGCTCAAGACAGAAAATTGGAAAGTCGGTAATGAGTATATATGGATAGAGAGAGAAAGCACTTCAAGAGCTGTTTCCTTGGGACATTTTAAGCATTTACTTCTTAAAGAAATATTTCAAAAAAGAGTTTAGGAGTTGTATTACACTGCAACTACAACTGTGCTTGCTGCAACCTTGGTTCGAGCAACACACCCAGAGCTGACATAAGAATCCACAACATCCAGATGCACTGACATCTGCTGTCTTGGGCAATTTTCTTCAAAAGATAGTGACATTCGGTGTGAGTCATTGTGTGCAGCACGACATCTATATTTAGGTGTACTCTGAAAGGGTGACTAAAGCTCATATAAATGCCTCAAGCAGAAAAACCTTCCACTTTGAAACCTTTCGCTCATCTGATGGTTAACTACAAGATGTCAGGTAGAAGCAGGATGTAAATAAAGTTCAACTGAAATCCTGATGAGGTTTTACTTACAGATGTTGTGCACAGTCTTCAAGCTCATTCAGACCTACCTGTCCACGCCAATGGCAGTGAGAGTGAAGACTGACACGTACACCGTCACCGGCTGGATGAGGTACACCAGGTAGCACATGAAGCGGCCAAAGACCCAACCGTGCGGGTTAAAGGCGTAAGCCAGCGTGAAGGGGACACATGTTGCACACATCAGCATGTCAGAGAAAGCCAGGTTTCCTATGAAGAAGTTGGTGACATTGTGCATCTTGCGGGTGCGGCAAATGACATAAAGGAGCAGATAGTTCCCGAAGACGCCCACTAGAGCCACCAGAGTGTAGCAGGGAATGATGAGCAGCTTGAAAGACTGCAGCAGCTCCACGCCCACAAACTGAGGGTTACGTTTGGAGGAGCCGTTCTGAAGCGCCACCTCGAACACCTGACCAGTGTCATTGCCATTCACATCATGCATCACACCTGGGGGGGTGACCTCAGCTTCCCAACCGCTGCCTGTGTCCTCCATCCCCAGTAGAATGGTGTCAACCTGAAGGGGTGAAATCATGAATATTATAAAGTACAGATCATGTATTCAAGAACACGCACAGGGAAATATCGAGACTTCCCAGGTCTGACATTTGCAGACAACAATATGCTGAACTGCCTACTATACTGCAGACACATACACTTTGATCACCTTATGAACCTCCCTTTTATTACCTGTAGATAAGCCTTGCTATGAAAAAGGCTGTCATCTGTTGCACTTTGAACTAATTTCAGTAATTTCAATACAAACGTTACAATCTGAAAACAAATGCTGCTGTGTGTCTCAGACCTGCTCTGGATGACACGTGCAGAGTTTATGTGTCCAACACACAAGATGTTCAACTATATTTAGCTTTATCATTTAAATGGCAACAAAGCTAGAGGACAACATGCAGCATTACTCATGCAGCTGGGGGCACTGGGTTTAATACATTATCTCTGTTGTGACAGGTGTGGTTGAAACATGCATTTCATTTTTGAATTGTACAGATCTGCTGAAGATGCTCATTAAAGTGAAGTTGGGTTCTTGGTGAACATTTGAATTGATGAAAAAAATTATCTCAAGTTTGGGTGAGATGAAGCAGAAAAGCCACAAGTATTATATAAGCAGAGGTATTTGCTACAGGGTTGTGATTTGATGTGTCAGAGATAATAATCAAAATATTTAAGTTCAATGCTTAAATACTTGAAGTTGCCACAAAATAGCCACAATGAATTAGATACGTTTTAATGAAAAAGAAAAATACAATTAAAACCACAACAGCCTACTCCATGTGACTCACACAATTTACTCAATGCTTCTGGATTTTTTGTAAACAAGATTACGAACTGAGCCACAATGTCAGATAATCCGCATACTGTGAATAAATGAAGTGAACATAGTAAAGTAACTTGTCATTTACAGTATTTTCCTCAAGAACAAAATAGAAAAACATTGCGTGTGAAAGAATGGGTGAACGAAATGACTTCTGGCTCTCTCCCATTAAAACGAGATTTTGTATTTATATTGTTATTGTTCCTAAGACGATATCAGAATGAACACATACATACTGGCACCAGTATTAGGATTTTATATATTGACATTACAGTTCAATGTGCGCAAAACAAACAAACAAACAAAATTAAAATAAATACGCACAACATCTCGAGTCTCTCAAAAAGAGGTGTAGCTTTGGAAAAGCTCGATTAAAAGAAAACTACAGATATGTGTGACACATGTTTGTCACACACACACACAAATAACAAAACACAAACGATTTAAAATCTTCTAAACTTAAAAAAGATTTCTTTAAAGAGAAAAGCATTTCCATGCGTGTTTGCATTATTTTATTTTTTTCTCTTTTCGACGAAAAATACTCTACTGACTTCAAGACATTATCAAACGTGATTAACACATACGTTTAGCATCTTGAACTGACAAAGTAGCACACGTACCGTTTGTTGATTTCTCAGTTTTCAGATGCAGATATCCAGCGCGGAGCTCCGTGCGCCTCTGGAGAGATGCGCTCCTCTCACACAGATGAAAGTCTAACCTGTGTTTCTGCGCGGCTGCTTAAACCATGCATCCACTGTGTGAACCTCTCACTAGCCTCTGTAGACTTGCAGTGTAAACACACATAATCCTGCTAGTGAGTGTGTGTTCCCAGGCGATAAACGCATGTAGACGGACGGAGACCACTCGCTCATATATCCGCTTTAAACTTGACAGAGGGTTGTGATGATTGAAGGAGTTTCTGAAGCACGCTCTCCTATGATACAAGGTTTTCAACAGGCTAAAGAGATCAGATTTTATCCTCCATGAGCCTCTAATAAATAACTATAATAGTATTTTCACTGTATGTGTGGCTGCTTGACCATTACATTTCTACATCTATTTACATTTTCCAGTTTTTATATCTGCTTGGTGACTTTTTTATACCCATAGCCAAAAGGTTGAATTTATGTCTGGGTTAATGCAGAAGAGGTCACTGCTACTGTGGCTCTAATGCTTGAGCTGTCTTCCTTCCAGGATCACAAATATTTGTAAGAGGGACAGAGGGGCAGACTGATAAGAAGGTGACGTAATGTGATGTCCAAACGTTGAGTGGCTTTTATAAGGAGGACAATCAGAGATGGAGCTCTGCAGCCATGGTGCTTCATCTGGGCAAACTGACTCTCAGTTTCTCCTTAACAAGCCCAGGCAGAGGCAAAACAATCTGTCATTAGTGGATTGATTCTCAATCAAAAGCCCCACATGAAGCCAGGTGCCCAGGCCCAATAGAGGAGGTTCTGGTGTGATATCCACGATGGATGTTATATTAAGTGTGCCTGAGGTTTCAGTGTGTTTGTTACAAGCGTTGGGTCGTCATCAATGGAGGTTATCTCTCACTTCTCAAATCCCCTGTCAGCAGGATGTGTTCGTTAGAGGGGTTAGAGGTAAACCTGAACTTACAGAAGTTTCTGTGAGACACCAAAACAGAGCAATGAAATACACAACATTAGAACCAAATAGACACAGCTTTTAATATAACAATCCAACATATTCTATCAGTTGGATTCATCATGTTTTTCAAATGGGAAAAAAACGTTGTTAGAAACTGTGTGGAAATGATATTGGTGACACGATTTCAAAACAGACATTAAAGAAGCACAATGACGCCATTGAGAGAAATGTACAGCTTGACATACTCTTAATGCTGAACACTCTGCTCAAGCTCATTGAGTTTTCAAGGTGAGTTTCAGTGTAGCTCAGTAGTTCGGTGTTCTGATATTTGTCTCACATTTCTTGAATCCTTTTTTTTTTATTTTTGTCATTCATTATTCACCACAAGCTGTATTCACCCAAGCTCTGTATCTTTTCTTTCATTAGTTTTTTGTTGTCATCAAACAAAACCAACTGATTCAGGTGACGCACACTCGACTTGAATTGGCATTTGGCACAATAAAAGTGCAGCAGCCTTGAAGCTCTCACAGTATTCACAGTATTTGGTGAACTTCTCAGGGATTGCACACTTGTCCCCACAGTCAGACATCAATATTGGGAAATTAAAACTTTAGACCCTGAGCAATACAAAAAGAAAGATTAGTTGTTGGGTTTCCAGTGCATTTTATTGTTCAGCATGAATCTTGTTTCTTATTTTAAATTGAGGTGATTCCATCCAAATCTGTTATTATGAGAGCAGCATGATACACAGGTCCATTGTGTTTGCAACACACCACTGTTGGATTTATTTCTCATGAATATTCTCAGGTAATCCACTTTTTTGTCATCATGAGGATAATATTTGTGATTTGAGTAAATATTTTCTTAGCTGTCAGCTAGATTGAAAATATTCGACTCTGGTAATCCCCCAACAATCCTCCAGTTGATGAGACTTTATGTTTTGCACTGCACAGTTGATTAGCAAATGTTAACAAACACTAAATTAAATAAGTAAACAGTAAATAATACAAAATACCATGCAAATAGCATGTTAGCCTCGTCATTGCGAGCTTGTCAGCATGGTGACACACAGCTTCAGAGAGCTGCTGATCTGAATACTTAGCACACAAGCACCTGCTGTTTTTGTTTTTTTTTCTACATCTAATACATTAACAGATGCTGGCATTTGGAAGCTTCTACAGATCAGGTCACACCCACATTACTTTTCAATCTTCTGCAGCCTGTTAAGTGTTTTAGAATAGTGCTGGAAATACATTTCTGAGAACTTGTTCAAATCACCCAGTTCACTTCCCATTCATGACTAGACTGCTACATAAATGGATTTCCAGGTTGTCATAACAAGCCCAATTTACAGACAATGAGTATTTCAGTACAGAACTAGAAGCTCAGCACTCATAAACTTCACATATACACAAACTACAAATAACACTTTTTTTATATAAAGGAAATCCATGAGCTGCATATTTATTCATTACCATTATTGCAGAGGATGACACAGTTCAGATGATTTCTGTGCTAATCATAGTCCAATTGAAATGATTATTTTGTTGCCAGGCAATCTGACAATAATTGTCATTGTTCGTTTTGGTTTGAAGTTGATAGATTTTGTTTAGTGCTTCACATGAGTCATGGCTAATCACTGAACACTGTCAATCAGCACATCCTTTTCCAAGTGAGTCCAAGTGCACTTGAAGTCTAAATCAATTACTTCTGAGGTGATAAAAAACTGCTTTGTGATGCCCAGTGTGCCCTAAATTCACTGTGTGATTGACAAATTTCCACAACAATTTAGGGAGCTCACTGAGTAAGTGTTGCTGCTATCCAGCATGTGATTACTGTTTCACAGTCAATGCTGCTGCTGCTGCTGCTGCTGCTGCTGCTGCTGCTAAGCAGAGGCAGAAAACATACATCAGTTACTTTCTCTTACCTGGCTTTTGTGTAAATTTTATTATCCTGTAACGTTTCAATGCTTTCTTCCATCTAAACTACCAAGAAGCACAATTCCTCACTTGGCATTTTTAGAATTAATTCAGAATTTCTTCATTCTGTTTGTGCATAAGACATTTCTCCTGCTATTTGGGGATTTTCCTACCAGTGCAATATCTGCATTCATGTTAATATTTGTATTTTATCAATCCCTCTTTATTCAGGTGGGACTGGCTGCAAGTGGAATATCAGGATACATGTAAACAGATTCACTCAAACCAGTGATATAAGCAAATATCTGCTGCACTGTGCACATACAAGCATGGTCAGATGCAAATCAAAGGGGACTAAGCAGGACCTAATGGCTCAGACTGCGTATGATAGTGAATGTTGATTATCCTCGTCGCTCACCCGGGGCCACTGAATTGAAAAGAATGAGCACACTGCCTCCATTAAATACCTTGTTGCAAGCTGTTTCTCAGAACTAAACAGCATCCAGTGATAATAATGGCATATCTCACAAATGAAGAGAGGGCTCCTGAGGATATACAGTTAGTTAGATAAAACCCTTGTATTTTTTATTTAGCAAAGTCAGAAAATAACACAGACATTTGCATTGCTTTATTACTACCACACAGATATGCAGGATAGAGGAAAGGATTACTCACTAATGTTTCCAGAACCAACAATCATGAGCTGCATAATACATTTACATCATGTGGAAATGTTTCTGGATGAAGTGGAAGGGAAATCACATTTTTTGGACCAGGTCCCAGCAAAGGCCCCACAAACAATCCAATACAAAGAAAACTCCTTACAAATGAAAGTGGAAGTTTGGAAATAAAATGGTTGAATATTAAAAAGTTGTTTCTGATTTGATCCTTGTGTTATGCTGCACTGCTTAATGAGAAGAAACAAGAGGAGGCAAAGTGACTGGCCAAAAAGTAGAGCTTATGTATGGATATACAATCCTAATGGATACATCAGGGTTGGAAGACTGTTGAGACCCAAGATGAATTATAAAGACAGATGAAATCTGTTGAGTGTGTGTCATAAGCTTTCAATACATTTGAGAGAGGGAGAGATGTTTTTCTGCCTGATGGTCACAGGAAACTTTTGTCCAAGGTTATTTACTCTGTACAATACCATTAAGCCTTTATTTGCTCCTGAGTCTGTACGTCTATACATGTTGTTAAAAAAAAAAAAAAGTAGTGTTAAGGGCTAAACAAAGATTGTGATGCCCCTCCCAGTATGAAAAAGTGAAAAAATGTAATTAACAAATCAATGTAATATAAAATGTCTGATCATGATACTAATTACATGAAGCACTAGTCTAACAATATGGGAATTCTTTTAAAAGGGTGTTTGAGAAGGTTGATACCATTGTAGTATAGTTCATTTAATATGAACCTAGAACCACCTGCACGTTACTGCTGCAGCTCTAAAAATGAAAACCAGTGAGAAACAGCTTGTGGGGCTCTGTCCAAAGGAAGCTAAATGTGCACAGTTCAGAACTGATAAACTAATACTTTGTTTGTTTGCTTGAAGACTAAAATCAGTTTTTACTCTATAGCTGTTTTACAGAATATGACTGATGTAGTCTATTTAGCACACACTGAAAACATATTACTTGCTCACATCATGTCATCTGAGAGACCATAACAGAATGGCCTCTGTGAACACATACTGTACACCTGTGTATTGTGAAATAATAGCAGCAGTTCAATGAGCAGAAACCATGTATAGAAAACAGGGCTCAAAAATGAGGCCAATGCAGAAGTGCAAAAAAAAGCAAGACCACCAATGGCCACTGAGGGATGGCACCAAAAAACTCCAGTCAGTCAGTCATCTTCTATACCTGCTACTCCACACTTGGGTTGCAGGGGTCTGCTGGAGCCTATCCCAGCTGTCATCGGGCAGGAGGCGGGGTACACCCTGGACAGGTTGCCAGCTTATCACAGGGCCCAAAAAACTCCAATTGACTTCAATTAACAAAATGTGATTTTTAATCATGAAGTGCTTGGCCAATACATTTTTTTCATGAGTCATTCTGAGGTCATTAGCTGAAGTTAGTTCTTCTCATCAGTGATCTGGTGGTAAATCTGAAAAAAAAAATCATAGCTAAGTAGATATTAGGCTTCAAAACAAAGAATATTTAGTTAGTCTGATGGACAGGTCTAGTCTCCAATGAGACCAGCTCTGATCTCAAACATATTGGTCAGTGTCAAGGTTCAAGAGTTAAAGACAGGAAGTTCATTTTGCCTTTTTGTTTAACTATTAGGTTTTCCATTGACTGAGACATATGGATGGAAAAGCTAATGGTTCAGTAGTTAGACCCGCCTCCTCTCTCTTCTCTTCGCATCCAAATATGGTCACTTCTCCAAACAATCAACATGGTGATGTTCAAACGCTGATCTTCTGGCTTCACAACGTGAGTCCACAAACTAATGGGTGACGTCACATCAGCTTCATCCATTCTATGTACAGTTTTACAGCGAGGTTCAAACTAAACATTTCAGTGTCACACATGAAAGGTTCAGCCTCATTGTGTTTCATTCATCAGGCTCATGAAAAGCTCCTGTGGCTCCGAGACTTTACATCTTGATCAAAAGCCTCATGGTCAGAGTGAAGTGGTCAGAGCCAGATGGATGGACTCGGCTACATAGTTCATGTTGCTGCCGTTGATTGCACTCACGTTTAGACAGCCACTGGGGAGCAGGGACACATGCCTCCTATTTGCCAGAAATTCTACTTGCTGATCTAAAAGGGACAAAAAAAAAAATCTGTAACAGTGAAAGTGCACAAGTACTTATGATAATTTGGGCATTATTACTTTATTGTAACAGTATTTAGATAAGCATCCCTCTGCAAAAATATAATCTTCAGCAATAAAATAGCATTAAAAAGTCCCTGCGTCTCCTCTGATGGTACCAAAATCATCAAAACTGATATAATAAACACTGATTAAGGTTAAAGCCTACAGTTATACAAAGCAAGTCCGATATTATTTCATAAATATGTATAAAGAGTAGTGTTTCTAAATTCTCTTCAAATAGAGCCAGGATGTCCGACCTTGATTTGGTTCATAAAAGCATCAAAAAGTGCTGTAAATGTCAATTAGCTTCTCAAAGCACTATGCTAAGGACACAGGAAAAAAGAGCAGAGAAAAGTAATTATAAAAATCAGAGAGTGTTTTATTTTGTTCTAATTGGAGGCTTGAATAATTTGCTGTTCCAGATTATTATTCAGTTCAGCAGGAAACTGTGCTGTATGTTTCTCACCATTCAAACCTGTGCAACAGAAGAGTCCGTGCTGCTGAGTAATGTGGTTCCAGCAGCCTGGAGTTCCCAAAAGCCTCAGCTTTTCCTTCAAAATGGCTCTGATCAGCATACATCTCTCCACAATACCCCTAACTTCTGCCTGCCTGGAAAACACAGCAGACAACATTTCTGAAATAATATAGAAAGTATTATTTGATACCTGAAAAATATTTTTAAAAATCCACAGAGTTTGTCTGTGGTTTGTCTCTGGTATCATTAAATTCTTATGACATTACCAGTTTGACTTTCTGAAGTCTAACTGCATAACTGAGGGACAGTCCAGCCATCACTGGAGACATCTGCTGATACAGTGGTGATGCTATCCCCATTCTTTAAATACCAGAGTATTCCTTTAAGTGGAGCATGTCTCACCATTCAAAAAGATGGGCTGAGTTACTGAGCACTGTGGCGACAACATTTGCTCCTCCTACAGACGGCTGGGCCCACAGTGATCTCACTGTTTTGTCGGCTTGAGATTGCAGTGATGACAGGAGGGAGTTGTGCCTCAAGACGCACAGGAGGTGTCCAACAGCTTCACCTGGTGAAAGGAATGAGAAGAAGAAGAAGAGCCTCATAGAAATAAACACTACGTTCCAGTAATACCAATGTGTTGTTAGACTCAATCCTTCAAACCTGTCACATACAACTCCATGGGTGAATGTCTTAAAAAAAAATCATGACTGCATACAGATAGGTGACAAATGAAAGGAAAACCCAACATAAAGTGTGTTTTTGTAAGATGTCACGTCCCACCAGAACACCCTCAATGTGCCTCGTCTCTGCAAGTCTTATCTTCTGAAAGATATTTCCTTATGTGGTGTTTTCCTGGTTGGCATGGTGGTTTGCACGGTTTCCTCACAGCAACAGGGTTCTGGGTTTGAGTTTAGGTGTGAGTGTGAGTGTGCATGGATGTTTGTCTCTATGTGTTGACACTGCGATAGACTGGCAGTGTATCCACAGTGCTCGCCCACCGCCACCTGGGATAAGTCAAACCCCCTCACCCTCTCACCATCAACTGATCATGAGTATAGAAGATAGAGGATGGATAGATGGTGGTTTGATGGTGGTGGAGAGCACTGTCTCACTGTAACTGTATCTCCCATTAGTGTTCAACTGGTTGAGATGTGCTGACAGCTATTTTTTTAGGTTTAATCATTTTCCTATTCATCAAACCATTCAGTAACCCCCTCAAATCCACTTTCATCAGGACAGAGATGTTCATCGTAGAATGAAGGTGATCACTCAGAACTTCTTTGTATTGATTCACAGTGACACTTGTCCCTCTGAGTGGATAAGTGGACTGTCAATCAGCAGAATGCCACCTCACTGTAGGAGCCAAGCATTCAGATCTGCACTGTTCTCTTGGGGTCACTAATTTTTTCCACTGCTGAACTCTTGAATGTTCACTAATAATTAAATTAGAGATTTATGAACTGCTACTGCAGCATCTCCCTCTATGTGATTGTTAACTGACACTCAGATCACGTCCTGCACTGACGTCCTCAATCTTCCGTTGTTCCTTACATATTGCACCATCACAGTCCTGTTCAGCATATTTATTCGTCCCACAGAGCATTAGATGTTATTTACTTTTTAATGCAGCACAAATTGTTGGGTTTCTCTACTTAGTTATTCATTTTGCGTTCCCTTTAATTTGTCAAAGTCTGCAGCGGCTCTTAGTGTGAACACTGTCTGACTGCACAAAAGAATTTAGTTCGGATCTACATCTGATCTGCGATCTTCTTTCAAAAGCAGACACCCCAGGCTGTACAGTGTGTTCATTTAACATCACAGATTACTTGTTGGCTGCTACCTGTTCATTTTGACATGTGGAGACTCTTTAGTGCACATCAATTCTTGAAATATCCTTAAAATTACTTTCTCACCGTACAATCCAAAGCAATAGGAGAAGGACTGAGCACAGAGCAGCTCCATTCCCTGCGATGCACAGTACTGTACAGGCCAAGCGTCTCGCTCTAAATTCCCATGGCAGAGCGCTTGTGCAGGTAGCAGGAGGAAAGGGAAAAGCCTCCGCCTCTGTTGAAAACAGCGGTGAGACAGCAAATGATGATCTGAGTGGGAGTGAAGAGCTGCTTGAGGATAAAAATAATTTAATTCTCTGTTAGAAAAGCATAAATGTACATGCCAGTTACCATTATGAGTTGTATAATAGCAGCCCATTGAGTCTGAGAGAGGTCTGCTCCAGTTGGGTAGTGGGCAGACGCTGACAGAACAACAACACTTCGCTCGGGAGCCCTCTCCAAATCCTCCAGAAGCTTCTCCAAACACACACACCGCTGCTTGTCATCCCAGTAATAATACTTACGAATATCTTGAATCCCTGCTGCCTGGAAGATGCAGGCCAATGAGCCTGCAGGGAGAATCAAAACAAAACAAAGCTGTACAAAGCAGTAAAATCCATCAGACAGCAATGCTGCTTACCTCCCCCGCATGTAATTACAATCTGATGCCATCAAGTAACCTGTAGTCTGAGCTGTATTTGTAAAGCTAGTTAAGTATTTCTACAACTGCTGTCTTGATGTAGACACAATATATATTGACATGGGTAAATATCCTATCAGTTTCCTCTGTCTTTAAATTACCATTAACTTATCTGTATCTGTGGAAATTAAGTGAATTTTCTATATTTGGTAGTGTGTATGTCACAGTACCTTCTGTTGCCAAGGATACAATGCTCGCCACTATTTGCATTTGATTTAGTCAAGAGATAGTAAGAGCACAATTTAATGTGCAACAACATTTTAAAGTCAATACACTGGTGGTTGTATCTGTAAATGGTGTTTAAGGGAAGGTAAGTACCATCACAAGGGGCAGAGAGGTAAACTGGGCCACAGCGAGCAGCACTGACATCACACCAGTGTGTCAAGAGTTCAGCTCCAAGACGCACAGCAGCGGTAAAACCAGGAGTCTGAACACCTAACACCTGCAACAAAAGTCAGGAAACACCAAGAGCTGGATTATTACTATGAAATATGATACTGATATTGTATGTACTGAAACTATAATGAGTTAGGGCAGTGGTCCCCAACCACCGGGCCGGGGCCCGGTACCGGTCCGTGAGGCATTTGTTACCCGGCCATACAGAAAGATTAAATAATTAATACAACTTCCGTTGTATTAATTATGAGTCTGAAAGATGTTTTATTTTGAAAAACGACCGGATTCTCTCCGACTTAAACTTTTGGTTGTGCCTCTTGACACGTCAATACGCTTGTCTCGGTCACGTGTCCAGATATGCTACCTCAAAAAATAAGTCCACAAACTAGCAAGAACGAGTAAAACACAAACGTCTTTAGAGAGTCTCTTTGCTAGGGGTAATTCGTTGTTCGTTTTTTTTTTTTTTTTATGCCGGTGGTGTTATTTTGTTTTTGCTGTATTTATGTGCCACACCTTGAAGCCCGGTCCGTGAAATTAATGCCTCCATTAAACCGGTCCGTGGTGCAAAAGAGGTTGGGGACCCCTGAGTTCGAGTGTATATGTACAGCTGAGATTACCCGGTTCTCCATTATAGCTCTAGAGCTTCTCCCCAGAGCTACCTCTGTGGCTCGTCGAGTGAATTCAATCAGACCAAGAGGAGCTGGATACACTGGACGAAGAGTGGGGTCAGCGCTTAACTGTTGTTTTAGTTTTCTAACAAGACGCAATTCAAAGGTCTTCCCCTCCTCACTGTAATACTCTGTGAAAACAATTGTTGGAAAAGTTTTTTAACTACAAAAACACTGCACACTGAACTTTAAAACGATTGAATAAACTTATCATTAGAGTCACATTCAGAATCAGATTCAGAATACTTTATTGATCCTCAAGGAGAAATTGGGTCTGTTACAGTCTCTAGAAATACTACTAATAATAAAGATAATACATTTTATTTCTAATGCACTTTACATCTCAGGGATCTTAAACTGCCAAATAAGAATAAGAAAAGGAATAAAAGTGTATCTGATATGAAATAAATATACATACATAGTGTGTATAGTGCAACATAGAATGGTATTTTTAAATTATTAAATTATATTACTGCACAACAAATTATAAAACTTCCTAAATGTATGCTTTAAATTTGATGTGTGATTTGTTATACAGAAACCAACAAGTGGAAAAAATGTGATAAAAAAAAATATATAGCCTACTAATGTGGTAGTACCTTATAGTCCCACTCCTCTCCTGGCAACAAGGCTAGTTATTATCTTAGAAGCAAAGACGTAGAAAATGATTGTGCTGCACCATGTTGAAGATAATAAAAGGTAGTAAGCAATTTCAGAAGTTCGCTTGCAGCAATTTCAAGAATACCCAGGTCCACCCAGAGCTTCCAGCTGCTCCTGTGCATCACACTTCTCAGAGCTAATCACATCGAGAGGAAACACAATGTCCAGGCTTTAAAATCCCCCCATGAAACCCTATAGATGTACTCAGATGGACACATTGTCCTTGGTTTCCATAAAGCATGAACATGAAGCTGCTGCTCTGTACAAGGTGCGTGTCAGGATCTCTAGTTGTATACTAGAAAACCTTCAATACCACCAAGAAAATATATATGAACTTTCAGAGTGAGCCACTAATGAAATGTAACAGTTCAATCTAAATGGACCACTGGTAACATCTGTTCTGCTCTGATTTCTAATTTCGTTTGTTGTTCTGTTCTGCAGAATCTTCAAATGACAATAAAGTATCTTGTATTTAAAGCTGACTTACGGTAACATTTAGTTTTCATGCAGAAAGACACAGTGGGACATTTTTCTGTGAGGCTCCTCAAAGGATGTGTTTAACCTACAAAGCCATTTTCTGAAGTGACACTGTTTTTGCAACTATAGGACAATGAATGACCACAGATAATTAATAGATCAAAATTAATTGAATGAAAGAGCCCCTCCTTCTTGTCTTGCTTCCAGGTAAAAGGAAACAAATAAAAAGCCTCATAAAATGAGCGTACTCACCTCTGCCTGCCAGATAAACTTTCCTGGCCTGAGTGTCTTTCTTGAAGGTGGATAATAGCCTTGTCTCGGGGCTGACTGCTGCGGCGTGAGTATTGGTAAACACGGACAGATGACCTCCTGGGTTTCCATTTTGGTTGACCCCTTTTTCATCAAGGCTGCTGTCAGGACGGCTCATCTTGAACCCAGCCAGACAAATCAGCCTGCTAGCTGCAATCCTTTTGTTTAGGCACTGTTGCTAAGCTACAGCACGTATTTGGATACTGTCTCCCAGGCAACGGTGATGGATGAGTTTGTCACTCCCCAATTTGCAGGCCTGGTGATTTTTACTTTTGACATCGCAGTGAGTTATCATCAAATTGGTTAGCCTGTCTGGAAATGAAAGAATCAGTTACCAGTTTCAGTGAAGACGCAGTCAGCCCCAAACATACTCGCTTCATCCTCCAACACCGACAGCAAATCAGTTCAAAGACGACCTTCGTGTCCTCATTAAGGTTTGTTTGGGGGCTGTAGATGCCACAAACTAATTAGACAACAGCAGTGAAGGAGTCAAGAAGCAGCATTTAACAATTGTACTACAATGTCCACCCAGCTGCATCTGCAACATGAGCTGCACATACTTTCCTGCACTCATGGTTTTCACTGATCCATTATAGACATCTGTACATAACACATGAATTTATTTAGAGTGATTTTAATTTTCAGGGATCAAAGAAAGCCTTACTGGTTCATTTGTCATTTTACTCTGCTTCTGCATATATAGGACATTACACATCAGTGTGCTGTATGTGTACACACTAAATAATCATCCTACTCAGAAACCAATTTAAAAAGAAGACATCAAGTCTACACTACACAGCTCTTCAAGTCAAAACGTGGTGTGTGGGCATCATGCTTCTGAGAAATAAAGGTTTGATTCCAGGAAGAAAACAGAAGAACATCATGTCAAAGGCATGAAGAAGCTGAAAGGAATCTCCAACCCCAGAACATAAGTACTGCAATTTTTATATGTAGGAGAATGACAGTGAACCAGGTTTTGTAGTTCTCTTTGTGAAGCTGGATGAATCACAAATTACTGCACTAGATGGCAGTAGATGGCAAAACCAGCCAGTTAGTCAGTCAATTAGTCGCCAAGGAGTAATTCAAGAAGGAACCACTTATGAAAGGCACTTTTCATCAGCATGTCTCCTCCAGTTCTTTTCACACAGGGTTTTAAAATGCTTGACATCAGACATCAGAGAGTTGCTGAAGTATTGTGATGTACAACAGAGGTTTCAAGGTTGTTAATGTAATGCACAGAAAAAGGCACATCCTTTGTAAAAATGTAAAACCTCAGAGGGGCATCAGATTCTGGTCCATTCACACAGATTCATTAGGGGAACTTGTATCTTCACCCTTGCTGTCATGTCTGTGTTTGCCCAGATGTCCATCGGAGTAAGACAAATTATAATCAAACAACTGACTAGGCCCAGTTACACAGTCATATAGGAATCTACACAGCTATAATTCCCATGACAACGAAGCTGTTGGTTTTATAACTCCAGGCCTGTAGGCATCTGGGGAAAAGAAACTCCTGGATTCATAAATCTGTTACTGTACTGTTACACCATGAGGCCATCATTAGTGAGGAAGAGGTTGTACTAGTTTTTTGTGCTTCAGTCAAACTACCAAATTACCTGGATGAAACACTGATCTAATTACAGGGCTGCTCATTGATTAGATTGAGGTTGATCTTGATTGATGAGTTCTGAACTTTGGTGTCAAAGGATTTTTTTTCGGCTCTGAAAATATCTGCATCCCGATGAAGACTGTGCTGTAACCCCTATCTAAGGACAAACACAGTAAAGGCTCAAAGGTAGAAAAACTGTATTTAACATAATTACTGGCTAATTAAAGTTTGTGATTTGCTTTTGCAATTAAGAGAAGATAGAAAAAAAACTCACACTTTTAAGCAGATCTAAGATTAAAAGCTTTTAATCAAACATCAAAGTGCTTTTGTCACTTTCAGTTGAAATTTTCCAAACACATGAAAAGCTGTCTTTACTTTTTTATACTGGAAGTTTTCCTAATCTTTAGACGAGCGTTCAACAAAAGAAGTTGTATTTGTACTCCACTTGTTAAAGGTGTAGTTTGACTGAAATATAAATGTTCAGTAGCAGTAAGTATTTGTATAATTGTTCTATGGAGTTTAAATTTATGTAGAAATCAATCTCCCATCACCATAGACACATGTGCACTCTGTTAAGTCTGAATTTGTATCTTATAAAACCCACTCACTTGTTCCTGAACTGGTGGCATCTCTTTTCCTCCTAAGAAAATATTTAGGATTTGTTTTTAATCTAATGCTGGTCACGGAAATCACTGTAACTGGAATCAGCTGATAAGACTGTGGCTTAACTTCAGACAGGATAATTGTTTCCACTCTGAGTTGTTGTGTCCACTTGCTGGATGATATTTCAAGTAGTCACACAACCCATCTGGCAGAGCTAATGTTGGTCAAATGTCACGCTTTCTGCAACTCTTGGTTTTATTTTTGGCCATTTGACACACAAATCATGTAATCCCTGTCAAAACATGAGATGATGCTTCCTCAAACTGTAGCAGAGTCAGACATGAGAGTGGTTTCAATGGATGGAGGATTACTTAAAATAGCATTGTTTATAAGAGTTGCTTATAATTGCATCTTGAGTTCATATCAACAGTAGATATATTTTGTGTTGTTGAACAGTGGTCTGCAATCTGGGGGTTGCGACCCTGCAGGAAGATCCTAAACAAATCTCATGACTTTATCAAGAGTGTTAAAACATTTATTCCTGTCACTGAGAGTATGCTTTTTGTTTTTTCTAGTTTCCTCCAAATTCCACAGATCTCACAGTGTTCGAGTATCTGTGGGGTGTATGGGAAAGATAAGTCCGATCCATGGAGGCCCCACCACATAACTTGCAAGGATTAAAGGATCTGGTGCTTGCAACCCTGAGGGAGCCCTGATCCCACAGGGCACCTTCAGGGGTCTTGTGGAGTTCAGTTCTCAATAGATTGGAGCTGCTTTGAGGGACCCGTGCAATATTAGGCAGGTGATTTTAATGTTGGGGTTGATCAGTGTACATCCATCTGTCATCTGGTTATCCAGTTGTTTGCTGGAGCCTATCTCAGCTGACAGTGGGTGAGAAGCAGGCTGGATAAATCTAACTCTAACAATACTAATTATAATAATAATAATAAATTCAGTTGTTTATGTAATTTATATTATTATGGCGTTTTGTTTTTTTATTGCTTCCACAGTGATGAGTACACACAGAGCACATATGACCAGTGTACCACAGTTTATTATTTTATTTCTCAATGCAACAGATGATGTTATGTACGGTGCCACAAGGTCCTTCAGCAATAATGGATAATGTGGCAGACATGTTTCTTCCAGCAAGTCCATCTTTTTTTTTTTTTTTTTTTTTAAATTTCAATGTGTTATTGTACCATGGCCATGGAAAATGACAGCCTATCTTCCTGTTCACTTGCTGTTTATAATACCTTGTACATATGGTTCATTGGGACAGAATTATGTTAAAAGTGTTTGACGTGAGATTTTAACATTGCTATTTCTTCATAGCCATAGTACAATTTAACACAAACTTGGGGATTAAAGCAATGTAACCTTTGTGTGGACACAGAACTGAGGCTCAAAACAAAAACATAGAGACTTTAAAGAGACACAAGAATTGGGTATTTTAATATACAGCTCATTGGTTGAACTGATATTAAACTGAAAAGTCTGAAAACATTTCTACAGTGAAGACAGCCTTGTCAGAAATATGTACTACAACATTTGTAAGTTGCTACAAATTCAGTGGATCATAAATATATAACTTACCAAACAATATACTGTACAAAATTAGTTTTTTCAGACCACAGGCCACCTGCACTGTGTCTTAAAGTTGACCAGAATGCATTTCAAACTTGCAGAAACATATGTGGGGGAGTCTGGGAGCTTCATCTATGGTGTCAGCTGGTGTCGGAGCTACAGCAGGTCCAACACAGTCACAGTGTTCCCATCCAGGCACAATCAGCTGATCGTCTGCAGTCAATCCAGTCGTCTCTCTGGACCTGATGTGGTTTTCTTCAGCTTGGCTTCGCTGCTGTTTGGTCTCAGACTTTGCAAGCATCACAGTAACTCCTGGAGAACATTGTTTGCTTCAGTAGATAGACATTTTACAGATCATCCGTCTTTTTCCTGCAATGTAAAGCTGAAATGAGAAGCACATATTAGCTTGTAGTCTCTACTACAAACAACATGAGCAAAGCTAACGTGGTTAACATGCATTTTGTGAACGTTAATAGCTGGAGGAACAGAAAATGTGATGTCACACTGGGAGAGTCTGTTTTATAAATGTCCTGTTATGAGTCCATAATTTATCTATTTATCTAAATACATGATTTATTATTTAACTTTTACTCTATTTCAGTATTACTGGGAAGAGCTTAATATCGCAGGAAGCGAGTTATCTCATTATGAACCATGTTTTATTTCCTACTGAGTGTGCAGCCCTGTCACATGTGACTGTATGAACAGAGGAGGTTTTTCTCTGTGTTACTGTTGGTAAGCACTAACCCTGTGCTGGCCACACCCAGTACAGCATTTCAGCTTCTATCAGATAAAAAAAAAAAAGACTCACAGACAGCATCAACAGATAGTTGTCTTGCATGTTATTTGTAAGTATGTTTTCAAGTGGAAAATCTCACCCCCTTGATTTCTTTTTCTGTTTATTACTTAGTTACAGAAAGGTTTTGCAGAGCAGCCCTCACTTTCATTCTTCATAAAACTGCATTTTTCACCCCCAACACAACAGGAATTCGGATGCTATCACCTGTGCTGTACATGTCTCTACAAGAAGGGAATCTCTACCACACTTTAAAAATCTGTCATTTTATATCATTAAAGTGATTTTCCATGTCTAATGTAAAATCACAAAAAAAGCTTTTAATTACGAAGAGCCAAAAACGTTTCCTTTTTTTATTTAAAGCTAAATTTGGTTTTGTTCACATACAAACAGTGTCAGGTTACAATCTGTAACTATATTTAAAAAAATCTGATACAATTACTAATCGTAAACTGTAAGGTTAAACATTTTGTTTGTTGACAGCTATGTTGTATTATTAGTTTGTACAATAAAAAGATGGAATTAAATATGTTTTTATCAGTTGTCATGTATTTACATGTGTAGATATCTACACAAAGCAAAAGCAAAAAACAAATACACTACATCTACAGCTACACGCTGTATTGTAGTTATGGAAATATACTGTACGAATTGGTTATTTTTTGTTATTTTACAGTGCATGGGTACATATAAGGCTGATCTCAAGGTGCTGCACTTGAATGCTTTAATGGACAATATAAATATAAACATACTATAATTAGATACATAAAAATTAGTTACTTAACATACTTTCAGTAATTTGTAATATTGTGGATTGGTAGTTTTATTAGTTGTTGGAATGAATGGTAAAATAGAACAAAAAGAAAAAGTTAAGACATAGAATATGAAAACACAAAATATGTCAAACTAGGCCTCAACGATGAACTCAGTTTATGATTATTTCCAGTATTGTGAATCTCTTACCCAACTACTTTTACTAATTTGAATTTTGATAAGTCTGAATTACCTTAGAAGAGCCAAATACATCCACCAGTGTCATATATCAAGACATTTACCAACCAATCAATGCACAATTCAATAGCAAGAAATTAATTTCAACAAACAAATAAAGGTACATCAGCATTAAAGAGGAGCTGCCATGTAACAAGATGTTTGAAATATTGGCCTAAACATAGGCTCATTTTTTTATTTTATAGATTGTAGCGCATGTTGTCCACCCATCAGATTTTTACTTGAAAGTCCATTTGATTTATTAAACATCCAGTCAAGGACAAGGACAATTACATTTTATGATTTTTCAAATGCCCTGGATTCATTAAATATGACTAACAAGTTATGAGTAATTATTGTAACTGTTGTAGAGATAAATAAAATAAAAATAGTATCCAGTTACAGTTTATTGCCTTAAACTAAGTAAGATGCACATTACAGAAGGTAGTGTGTGAAGCTGGGTAGGAGGTCCTAGAGAAAAGTTCAGATTACAGGGTTGACAGTACACATCGACCACTCCTGAAGCATATGTCACACATCAACTTCCTCTTCTGTGTGTCTAATAATAACTGCACACATACAGCACATCAGCAGCTTGAAAGCTTGTCAGTTACATCCTCTACAGCAAATGTGCCTCACATTCAATATCCTGTTCAATGCAGAACTCATCTTGCATAATTTATAACATAAATAACAACTTAAACGATTTTCCGTATTTATGTTTTTACACTAACAAATTGCCCATTAATAAAACACTGAGCGCTCTGGGAGGATACAACATGCATGTATGGGAAATGCAATTGTGCATATTTAGCTGGCATAATGAAACAATTTGCTCCAGCCACACACAGTAACTTACAGAATAAATCCACAATGCCAGGCTTATAAACACAATGTTGTTTTATATTCGTCCTGATGAAGGAATGTCTGAAATATTTACACAATCATTTGGAGTAATGTGCTGCTTTTGTAGTGACTCAGGTGAGATGGTGTTTATGCTGTAAATGTCATTCTCCATCATTGCTCTGTGCTTTGTGTAATCTCCAGATATACCTTTTTTGGCCACGAGCTGAGAATATGCACATGTATTAAAATGTACAGGATTTATTTATTGATTGTTTTTTTGTTTTGTTTTTTTGCGGTAGGTCAGTGTAATCGTCGATAATGCTTTTTGTGGCCGATCACATGTTTCTCTGGTGCTGAACATGGACTGGTCTTTGCCTCAGTGATTTCTGTGCATTTCACATAATATTTTAATGACATTGATCCTTCAACAGTTTTAGTAGTTAATGTGCATTTAATGGCCATGAGCGATATCTCATCAGTCCTGAGCTTTGTTTTCTCAGTGAAACACGTTGACAAGTCATTTCCTCACATGTTTCTCTTGAAACTTTAATTGTGATGCACCATCAAGACTGTAGCACACAACATGTTTCTGTATAGTATGGACTCAGTCATGATAATGATACTGGCTCATACTCTCTCATGCCTGTATATAACCATGCAGGTATATTAGTTCTGTTCAACACTGTCTCTAAAACAGTCTATCAGGCATCTACAAAGAGTCTTCACTTCTGCTCCTTATTCAGACTGCAATTAAGTTCACAACCCTGTTGGCTGCCGCCCTTTGAAAGAAAATGTTCCACTCTGTGTTAGCTTAATTTCAGTGCTCTCCATTATGGATAAACTGTGCTAACAAACTCCCTCTGCTCATAACACAGCAGCTCCTCTCAAACACATGCAGATTTTGATCAAATACACACATAATGATTAGGAGAAGCATGACAACAACCAAAAGGAGACAAAGCTAAACCCTAAATAACTCTTAGGACATTACAGAAGAATTGGTTTGCAGGAAATCAATGAAGATTTACACGTGTCACATTACATGGTGTGACAGGAGCTGAGGGTTGCTCTCAGTGTTTATACGGGCAGCAGTGATGTGCCAGCATGTAGTTCTGTAAAAACAAGGCAACTACTTGTAATGTCTGTTTTGTGAAGTGTGGTGCAGCCCTTCATTCTCAGCAACCGAGTGATCATAGTGGCCGTACACTGCACTTTGCTTTTTATCACTCCTGGGACACGATAGCTTATGACCAAACCAACGCTGCTGTGTCGTGTTGTCCCAGGGTTTAAAGTGGATATCCTGCGCTATTGCTCTCTTGTGTTGCTGGTTTAAATAGATGTTTAAAGTTGACAGGGGTGACCGTGAAGGTGCAATGATCTCTAAGGGGATGACAATAATGCCACTCTGAAAGGACTGACTTCACCGGGAACAGTTTGTCATAGTCCTTCAAGCCTTGGGTTCTTCTCAAGCGGCTGGTCTCACTTACATTTGTAATCCTGCCCAAAGCACAGTGTGAGTCCACTGAGCCTTTCCCTTGGGGTGATTTACTACTGAACGCATCAGGCTCCTTTTAAGGAAGACTTTTATATCGTCCTAAATGTCTTCTGTTTTACAGCCCCATTGATTATGTCTGTAAAATTCCACTGAGGGGATTTCATGTAAGTGGAAGAGAAAAATGATTTATGGAGTGCAAAGTAAACATTTAAATTAAACATCCCTCGTCCATAAAACTGGGTTTGTCTTTGGAATTCACATGGCAAGATGAGGGCTGTGGTGTAAGAGTTGTGCCACATGTCAAATAAAACAAAAGTTATGAGTCGTGAAGTGAAATCTGATGGACTGCAGTGCAATAATAGTCTTTATACTTCTATGTACACTGCTTAAGTTAAAAAAAACACTTGAATTTTATAGATTCAAACACTTCACTAACATGAATTTATTTACACAATAAATATGGCTAGTGCAAAACCAGTTAATGACATACTTTCAACTAAATATGGAGACTAATAGTTATTTTCAGAAGCTGTTACATTTTGAACAATCATTATTGAGTGAGCTTCGTGGGGATCAAACAATAATAATAATAATAATAATAATAATAATAATAATTATAAAAAACTTATGGAATATTTCAGTAAATAATACAAAATGCTTTTCTTCAAGTGTTTAAGTTGTTGATGAATTTAAATTTAGGCGTCAAAATGAGTAAATAGGTTATGTAATGGCACAATTCTTACATAACAGGAGATCAGCATCTTACTTACTGAAAACTTTCAAGAATCTATAACAAACATGTCATCAGTACTTCAACACTCTCTCTGTAGTCTGCGACAGGCCGGCTCTCAACCTGAGGCTGTGTATTAGAATATTCAAATATTCAGCTGTCCAACCCCAGTCACCCTGGATCAATGACAGCGTCCTCATTGGCTGTCCATCTTGTAAACAGTGTCTCCAGTTACGGGGGAAGTCTTGTGCATAAGTGATAAAGATTTATCTGCTGCAGAGGGTGTTGGGCAGGGCACACTGAGGCCCACTGACAGGCTCACAGACACTAACATTTAGAAATGTCCTTGTCATGTTTTGTGTTTTGAGGACATTTACATTTACACAGAATTTACAAAGAATTCTACTTATGTTTCTTTTCTCTTAAAGCAAATGGTGAAAGTGACTAAAAAAAATCTACATTTAAACATTTATATTTCTGCAAAAAACAAATGTCTTTGCTTATTTTATTAACTGTAAACATTTAAATTTTATGCCCACCCTGACCACCACCAACGTTACTGCTGACATCAGTTACGACATTGGCACCAACTTGGAATCAAAGATGAAGTACAGGTAACACAGTGCAGTAAGCAAAACAGGTACAGTCCACAGCCAATTATTGAATCATGCATGAAAATCTAAATATTAAATTTCATTTTTTTTGTAAAATTATCTCAGGCCCGACAGCAGCCAGAAACTTCAGAAATGATTTGTTTTTCTGTTCTGTTCCTCTCAGTAATTTTAATCCTGGACTGCACCTCACTGATGTATTACAACATGTCCAAATATGGATTTCTTATTCATTTTAATACATAGTACAAAACTCAAAGACTTTACTTGATGTCCTAAGATTATTTTTAAAATGTCTTCGGCACAATACCAAGTCAGTCTGTGGACTGTAACCAAGCCAAATAATTATTATCAAAAAGGCAAAAATGACATGTATATATAAATTTGGGGGAAACAAATAAATGCCTATATGTTAAAAATTTAATGTTTAACCACTTTATAAAAAGACTTTGATATGATTAATGATGATGAATGTGTAAAGGTGTTTTTTTTTCCTTCAACTTAATACTTCTTTGATGATGACAGGCGTTTTGTATTAACACTGGCATGATCTGACAGTTTACAATAATTAAACAAATAATCAGCATTTTCAATCAGCTAATTCCTGGACAACTATAAGTCTATTTGTTTCTAAGTTATCCTGATCTTTGTGGTCTTGTACATTTTTTTCGGGGTTTTTTTTGTAACAACGTGTTATCTGAATCAAGATATCCAAAAGCAGAAACTTATTTAGATTGTTTTATTCTCCGTGACATTGATTCTATGTACATGATTCAGTAAGTCTTCCCACATTATTCTTACACTGCCAGTGACTCCCTGATTTATAACACATCAGACCACTGGTGAAACACTTGACTCTGCCAACATAATGGTAAAAGGGACAAAGGAAAATAAGAAATGCAGATATGAATCTAGCTGCCAAAAGCTCCCTGACACGCCCCACTGCCTTTCTAGTTTCATCTAGATTTGATCAACAGTCTGTAAGTTACTCATCAAATAAGACAATCTAAGAAAGAAAGAAACTACATTGGGAAAATAAAGTAAAGGAACTTACAATTTAGTTTCAGGTTCTGAAAAGTCACTGCACTGTGTGCTGCCATTGGACTGCAGAGGACCCGGGGACGTCTCCTCACTTCTGCTGCTTCCTTGTGTGCTGGCCAGGCTCTCACTGCCATCAGTTCTACTGGTCGGAGACTTTTGGAAAGAGCTGGCTGTGCCTGACTCAGCTCGCCACAGGAAGCAGGAGCAGCGAGTCCGCAGCTCCTTATAGAAAGTATTGAGCCACAAGGTGGACAGCCACGGGCAGCCCAACAGGTTCTTGAATGCAGTACGAAACTCTGGGCTCCTGCAGTAGATGATGGGATTGAGGCCGGAGTTGATGTAGCCCAGCCAGTTCAACAGTCTGAAGAGCCACTCCTCAGGAACCTCTCTGTAGAAAGCATTGATGATGTTGGCAACAAAGAATGGCAGCCAGCACACCGTGAAGGTGCCCATGATGATACCCAAAGTCTTAAGGGCCTTGTGCTCCTTGACGAGCATTAGCCGTGATGGCCTCCTCTTGGCGCTCTTTCTCCTCGCGGCGCTGTTGTTGCTGCCAGAGCCCACACATGACGATGGCAGGATATTGTTGATGTGGGGACCAACTTGCATTTGTGACGTTAGACATTCGTTCTGGAAACGCATGCGACTCTTATCTATGAGCTGGACCTGCCGCGTTGCTATTACAAAGACTTTGGTGTACACAAATATCATAATGAGCAGGGGAATGTAAAAAGACACTATAGAAGATATAATAGCAAAGGCTGTGTTGGTGACAAAGTCACAACATGCAGGGTCATTGTAGCACCTCTGCGCTTCAGGGTCACCGTCCGCACGCCAGTATCCTTTCATAATTGGCACAAAGGAAATTAGGGTGGACACAACCCACACTAAACAAACTATTACTCTGGCACGCCACTTACTGAGCAGAACTTTGTGTCGTAGCGGCCTTGTAATGGCCACATACCGATCCACTGCTATGACGCAAAGTGTCTCAATGCTTGCCGTCACACAAAGGACGTCCACGGAAGTCCAGAGCTCGCAGAATGTGTCACTGAGTGGCCAGTTACCTGTCACCACAATAGTGGCCCCGAGAGGCACCACAAGGACCCCCATGATGAGGTCTGCACACGCTAGGGACATAATGAAGATGTTTGTTGTCGTTTGTAGCTGTGAAGTTCGCGTTACAGCAATGATGACCAGCAGGTTTCCCACCACTGTGATCAGTATGATGAGGCCCAGTACAGCAAGGATCCACGGTCCCACTGCTTTGTGGTAGGGTCCTGTTGCATTCATCCCAAATGGTGCTAAAGTGCTTAGGTTGCCATCCATCATTCACCCGCTCAGCCCAGTAACAAGAAATGGAAGGTATTTGGTTTTCACATTAAAGTTAACAGTCAAGGTTAAGACCGTGCACTTCTCACAAGCATTATGTAAATTAATCTCATCAAATGTGAAAGCTGATGAGATTCTTCTCACTCATCAGTTTCTTTTCTTGCCTACATTTCACACCTTACAAGTGTCGTTTGCTCAGAGGGTCGTAGTGGCTCTCCATCTTCTCAAAGACGCGACTGTTTGTAGAGGTTCTCGAAGAAAACAACATTATGGTTTCAAAAAAAAGATAAATCCAAAAGTGTCCACAAAGTCAAAACAATATTAGTTCACAGAGTTGAAACTCTGTCAGAGATCCAAGAAAAATGTCAAAAGATCAACAACAACAAAAAAGTTTTGAGAGGAAAACTTTTCCATTTAACTCCATCCACTGGGATTAGTTATTTTTGCTGAATCGTTCTTGAGCCAGAATGCCACAGTTGGACTGTTTGGAGATCAAATGAGCAGTGACGCTGTTACAAGAACCACCAGAGTGCACCAGAGCGGCTGCCCACTCTTTCTTTTGGTCTCTCTCTCCCCCACTCTCTCTCTCTCTCTGAGCAGGTTGCTCAAGATTGTATTGGCTGTAATCACACCCCGGCTGAAAGCAGAGGGGAGGAGTTGAAAAGTGTGCCTGTGTGCCAAAGCCTTACAGGGATCAGTCCCCCGATAGAACCACACACATGTGAACAATCACACACACACTCACACACACACACACACACACACACACACACACACACACATGCA
>OOFC01022901.1:14967-39322 GCA_900323345.1 Pseudochromis fuscus
AAACAAATTACCGTATATTCCAGACTATAAGCTGCTACTTTTTTCCGACGCTTTGAACCCTGCGGCTTAAAAACTGGTGTGGCTCATGTATCGGCGGCACGAAGCTCCTTAGCTTTTTACAAGCTAGCAAGCTCCGTGCCGCTGATACATGAGCCACACCAGTTTTTAAGCCGCAGGGTTCAAAGCGTCGGAAAAAAGTAGCAGCTTATAGTCTGGAATATACGGTAATTTGTTTTTTGGGTCATCGTCTGTGTCTTAAAAATTCTCTCCAATAGTTTTTCTGTAATGTTGCAAAGAGACAGACAGTCAAACAAAACTTAAAACTTAATTAATTGATGCTTCATCAATTAATCAATTAGTCAGTCAGTAGATAAGCAAGGCCTTTAAAAACAGCACCTGGGGCTTTGCAGACTTTTTAAAATCAACTATATTCATAATTTTTCAACCCTTGATGTTAATTAAAGAAATATCATCAGATATAGAATGAAAATAATGATTCGATGCAGCTCTAATTTGGATGCTGGGACAATATAAACATACTGGGCTCTGTGGCAGGGACTCACACCAGAACCCACAACCAGTGTGAGACCAACACTGATGTTTTATGTAGTTATTATACATTTAGCTGTGACTATCAGTATCATACATGTAAGGACTGAAAACACACACTCCACTGTTACCAGTATTTTTCAGGCATTGAAAGTCGTTTTAGATCAAATAGTTGTGTTTCTGCCTGAGCTGTTGTGTGCTACTGTTCTGGCCGGGTCTCCGTTTGGTCTCAGTGGGGCTGAAGTAGTTAAACAAAAGACGAACACAGCTGCCAGAAGACCGCTGGCTGGATGAAGGATACATTTCTGCCCTGCGGTTCCTCTATCCTCACATAGTTGATGTTCTGAAAAACGGAGGAAACAAACACGAGCAGCACAGATGGTGTGTGCGGATGTAGGATGTTGTGAATGTTGGACGTGGACCAAACAGACTCCTCGTCAGGGTGTTTAGGCTGCTCCCAGTGTTCAGACAGAAGAGAGGGTGCAGCTCTCCTGTGAATAACAGGAATAAACACGTTTTCCTGTGTTAGCGTGAGGGTGTTCTTGGAGAAAAAGTATTGGATGATCACAGGTGAGTCATGGCAAGGGTTGCCAAGGGTTAGGCAATGTGACTATGAACCGAGACAATGCAACCTGTGAGTGTGGTCGCTCAGTCAAACCAATCTTGCAAATGGACGAGCAGCACAGCTTTAAGGCATCACTTTGATGAAGTCACTTGAAATATCCTCTTAATACTCATCGGCCTGAATACAAAATATTTTGTTGTTGTATTAGAAGGCAAAATTGACAAATTTGACATCTTTATTTTGAATAAAGAGCACATTCGGTGTCGAGAGGTGCACATACTGGTGAAAACAGATTTCAGATTCATTTACCAATTAGCCTTACAGTATAAAACTACTAAGGCTATAAATAACCTTTATTATTCTTATATAATATACTTTTGATGTGTTTTTTTTTTTTTTTTTTAAATTGTCCTCCAGAAAACATCAAGGCCTAATGCCAAAGGCCAAATGTAATGTCCCACAGCTCAAAGTCACATCTTCTTATTCCTCCTTTAAAGCAGGACTCAGGAGATGGACACCAACGTTCAATTAATGAATTATTAAAAATTGTTTTCTGTCTATCAACTCATTGGGTAATCATTCCAGCCATAAAAAATACCATCAATTAGAGATCATATCCATATTCCCTACTCGCCGTCACCCCTCTCTAGATGAGTTAAAACTATGAAAGATTTAAAATGTTCTGTAAGGAAGAAGATACAAAAAAACACACCAGTAGTTTGGGCTAAAACTCTGTGTTTCTCACAGCAGAGCTGCTGCAGGGTTGGGCAGGTGTCCCATTAAAATCCTTTGAAGGAGAGCGCAGTGTGTCGACTCGATTCCCGCTGCCTGGGTGAAAGCCTTGTTCTAAGAGATTTGATGATTATTATCCTTGACTGTAAGACCAGATCTGAAGGTTTCAAAGAAATCTCCCCAGTTGTGGAGCAAACACATTTGTCAGGGCCAGAGGCTGTAACACCACTGAGCTCATGGTGGAGAGTCACATCTGTAGGATACGTTAAGAGCACGCTCCTGATGTGTGCAGTGATAGTATAGATGTGTAGAAGAGGAAGTGTTTAGGTTTGGAGGGGTGGGGGGGAACAGATGTTGAACAGCTGGATGACACTGAGTAAGAGTGATCGGGACAGGCAGCTCTGGTACCCACCCATGACAGGCAGGCAGGCACACACCCACATATTTTCACAATGTATATTAAACAGAGAACATTCCCGGCTGAAAACAGAAACAGGAAAACACAGTGAAACAATGACTCATAGTGAACTGTGAAGAGAAAATACAGTTTTAAAAAGACAATATGAAAGAAATTAGGTGTTAATCAATCAAGGGAAACACACCTTTTTCATCTTGAAATCTGACTCCGTGTCTGACTTCAGTACTAAAGCATAAAAGTCTGTGGAGAGAATTATATTATAAATTACGATCTAGTTTACTAGTTTATGAGCCCATCGTTTCATCAATCTTCACTGGATTGTTATGCAGTGAAACACATTGAAATTCACCACAGTGCAGATGATAAATTATTACTGTGTCACAAAAGATAATTATATTCAGCATTTGGTTTTAATGTTGTTTTCAGTCAAACAACAACCTCAGGCTTTAAACAGAATTACTCAGAGCTCTGTTTTTAACTGCTGTGATCATTTATATCATAGTTTGTAATCTGAAAGAAGAGATTTTTAAACAGAAAATAGTATTTGTGATCATGTTGTTGGTTTTATTTCCTAAGAGTTTTGTGAGGTTAGCTTCTCCAACTATGGACAGGATGCTTTCTTGCAGTAATAATATGCTTCTCACATTGAAGCTCGGGATAGGTCTCAATTAATTTACCTGAGTGTATCGGTTGCATGTGCTTGGTGAGCTTGAAGGTCACATACAGGAGAAGAATAAACCAGTTGAACTAGTCTGATGTGCACATGATGACAGAAAGGCCTCTGGCTGAGGCAGGTAGGGCATTACCTTAACAAACACACTCACACAGAGCTGTGAATAATTCAGGGTGTGGACTGATCCAGTATCAACGAACTGGGTGTAACAGCATGTTGAAAATCCACACAGTGAGCCAGGCTGTGGTCTTCAAATCCAGAGAAATGTGAGGATTACCTTCATTAGACTGTATGTGTTTAATCATCATTTTGTGTGATGTAATGGGACCTGAAGCCTAATCCCTATGAGACATGAGATGCCGTCTAACAGCGATCATGATGCGCAGTAAAAGTTTCTTTACATACTGCAGCAACTTAATTTGATGTTTGTCTGACGATCACACACAGATCTCGTTTCTGCAACCCTCTCCTTATAATTACCGACGCCATGTTTGCAGATGTTTGCAGACGTCACGGAGCGGCTGAGACTTGAAATGTTGTTAAGGGTGTGACGGGAGTGTGTGTGTGTGTGTCTCTCCTCTTTCTCACTAACCTCGTAGATTGTGCTGTTATGATTTCATGGTGCGAGCGTTCCTGAGAACTGCAACAATGAGTGTGTTGAGAGATTGCACAATGTGTGACTCATGTATTGACGGAAACCAAGCTAGTGATAAAAATTGCTTACCTTAATGTACCAGAGACGTGCATGTGGATTAATGAGGAATTATTTCTTTTGGACAAATGTTAGAGTTCAGTCATGAATAATGTAAGGTCATTACTAGGCAGACACTTACTGGTGCTTCTCCACCATTAGATTGAATTCAGAAGTGCACAACCTTGAGAATATGTATCACTGAACCCCCAAATTACCTCCTATATACTTAAATCCATATATCTGATTTTACGTGGTTTTTACATCTTCACTACAAGCAGCACTGATCTTTATGGGCTTTCCAGATGTTCCTGTTAGCAGTAGACTAAATACAAATACTCCCCAGCAAACAAAGCTGAATTGAGTAAAACCTGTGCAGAGTTTGTGTATATTTCTCCTCACAGGGCAGTGTGTACTGTGTGTCGGCTGACAGGTGGAAGCTGTCACTGCACTCACTGCAACACTTGTGGCTGCTCATTACTTTTGAGGGCGCAGTGATAACTGAAGGTGACTCAGATGAGTTTGCCAACATAGTTATAAACTCAGATCACCTCCCATCTGGACTGCAGTGTTTGGAAAGTCACAGAGCAGTGTTCAGAAAGACTGTTGTAGGACAAGTAAACTTACAATTATCAAAGTGAGGAGAGACTGAAGTAGGACCAATAAGAGAGTCTTGATCCCCCAACATGCAACATAACTACTGTTATTTACCAAAACGTCTTTCACTGAGTTTATTAACTGTGTTTTTAAAGGTCACAATGAGAAAATCTAAAAGTCCTTTGTTGTGTCTTTTCAGGTTTTTATGTGTGCTACCCTGTCACTAATGAGTATTTTTTGTTGGATTGCAGCTTGGGCCCAGGCAGTGGCTGCTCTGATGATCATCGGCCTCCTCGTCCTCATCGGCGCCTTCATCGTCTCCGTTTTGGCTATGTGTACCATCAACATCCCTCTTCTGCTGTTCACAGGAGCACTGCTCATCGTTGTTGGTAAGACACGTACACACACACACACACACACACACACACACACACACACACATCCTGTTTGCATGAGTGTGGTTGCTAACATATATGAACATTAGCCAGAGATGTTTAAAGCACAGTCAGGTGGAGCTGGAAGTTTGTGCTAAGATGCCGACTTGGTTAGAAGTTTAGCCTCGACTACACAGAGATCAACAATCAGCCGTGCGCAAGAATAACTCAAGCTGATTACTAACATGTCTCTGGTCTTGCGTGTGTTTCAGGCAGCAGCTTGCTCATTTTGCTTAAAGAGTCTGTTCACCATTATCACAGTTGTGTATATTCACTTAACCTTGCTGATATAGACTAAGGCTTTAATATATCCACCTGTGAGTCTTCAGATTTCAGCCTTTGCTGGGCACCACTTTCACTGGATCCTGCCTTCACTGAAAAAAAAAAAATCCTTGTGCCTGAAAAGACATATTACTCTTTTTTTAAATTACATTTTAAAAGCTTTGAGGCAAACATACATGAATGCTTTTCTACAAAACCAACAAGAAGTTTCTATGAAATAGTCTGCAAGTCCAAATTCTGAACAGGCAAAAAGGAATGCTAAAAACACCTGTCACTTTCAGTACGTGAAAGTTTCTGCTAGAGACGCACACTTTATTTGCAATTTGATTATTCACAACTTGATCATTAGGTGTGGTTTTGTGTCAAAACTTACTGAAGCCTCCCTAATGCATTAGTTCCCATTGTTGTGGGGATGTGTCAACAGCCTGATAGGGGGTGAGACATAAGGGTGGGTGAGGATGATGATGATGATGATAGTGATGATGATGATGATGATGATGATAGTGATGTGTTTGACGTTGGAGAAAGGGGGAGTGGGGAAACCAGAAAGTGAGTCGGCCGTTTTCTGCTTAAGTGTGATGTTGCCGTGACAACAGCTGGTTTATGTGACTGACTCACACCACAGAGAGTCTGAGAACATGGGGCAGAGCCAGGTGCACACACACACACACACACACACACACACACACACACACACACACACACACCCAGCATTAGTCGTGATTCACAGGTACTGTGATGTGTACTTTAAATGTGCCAGAGGGAGTTTTTATTTTTTTTTAGCTGGAACTTGCTTCGCGCTGTCGCAGCTGCTGAGAAGGTGCCACACATGACTCATGTGTCAGTCAGAGTCCTGAAACATTAGATTCATATTAATTAGAATATAGCTGCACTGAAATCTCTCTTTAGTGCTTTCATCTCGTTGGCACAACATTTCATAAAAATATTATCTCTGTCTTTGATCTGTGTAGGAATTGTCTGACGGGATCACATGCAGTATTTTCTGTATGGACTTGTTCCAGCAACACTCAGTGTTTTTTATTCCTGCATCTTTCCCAAAAATGCAAATATGATAGGTATCTTTTTAAGCACTCTTTCAAACTTCACCCAGACACAATAAGTATCTCTGGAAAGTTTGGGATCTCCATCTTTGTTTCTAATGTCTGACCTACATGTCAGTGGAGTCAGGAAGTTTGACAGTTCCAAAAAATACTTTTATTCTTCTTCTTTTCAGTTATTTAAAGTCACCTGGAGACTTTTACAAAGATAAATGTTTTGCATAAACTGTCTTGCGGGAAGTAAAAGTGTCAATCACTGCTGCTTGGCAACAGTCCTTCAAACTTTAGGTGTGATGGATGCTTCTCTTGGGCATCTTCTTAAGTCTCCATGAGCTGGTTGTCATACTGTACTGATATGAGCTGAAAGTAATGGCTCTCTGGAAGGGAGGGAAATACAATGAGTAGTTTCAACTGTATTTTACACATAAACACAAACAATGAGCAGTAATGTAAAGTATTTATGGCAAAAGGGTTAAATCGGGTTTTTTTAGGTGAAGTCAAATTTGTTCTGGTTAATAACGCAAGAGAGAGAGGGCCACACCTTTTTCTGGAGAATAATAGTCTGGAAATGATGACGGTCAACAACCTGTTCCCGATGTGATCTCTGTCTGCAAGTCCTCACCTCGATCTCACAGATGTTGATATGTAGATGTAACTCTCACACACTCTTGTGAAGGTATTTTCCACACGCTGCTGTTAGTGTCAGTGCAGTTTGTTCGCCAAACCTTTCGCCCACCCTGACCGTGTCGTTGTTCAGTTTCCTTGTTTTCTCTAATTGTTTATAAATCTCTTTGGTTCTTCATCTGTGCTCTTGAAGTGGTTTGGACTGTTGTCAACAATCATAGTTTCACATAAATTAAAATGAAGGTTATGACAGGTTGTTTATCCGTGTACGCCGCTGTCAAACTGATCCGACCTCACCCACCCACGCTCTCCTGATGTTTGAAATAATAAATGAAGTAAGCGTTAACGTTGTTCATCTCTCTCTCTCTGCAGTGGTTATCCAGTTCATCGCTCTGATCATCTACCCCGTCAAATTCAACGATCTGATCTTTGAGGGCAACTATTTCTACACCTGGGCCTACGGCTTCGGCTGGGGCGCCACCATCCTCTGCATCGGCTGCGCCATCCTCTTCTGCTGCCTGCCACGTTACGAGGACGAGCTGCGCGACAACGCAAAGGTCAAATACCTCTACTCCTCGTCCTAAAGACCTACACACCCCCCCTGCCCTCCAGTTACGGCCCTCTTCCCTTTGTCACTCTGAGCTGGATCTCTGCTGGCCATTGAACATTTTTACATTGTACCATTTCACCAAAGATCCACGATGGCTCAGTTCAGTTAAGTTCGGTCCAGCAATGGGAAACCCCTCCGCTACCATCCAGGAGTCATAAGCAAGGAGCCATTCTCACTGGAAGTGGACTGTGATTGGATGTTGCATCTCCTTTAATGTACAGACCTCTATTTTAGATTCAGTCAGCATCTTTTAAAAATTGTTTTTTACCATGGTGTTTTTTTCACATATTCCTCAACTCATCCTTACTTCAGCTCTTAACTGTAATTCTCAATGCAAAATCACCCAAGTGCGCTTAACGTAAAGGAGATAATTAGGTGTGAAGCTTTTATCAGATTCATCTCCTGAAATCTTGGTAGATGAGCAATCCAAACTAAACTTTTTGCACAGGATGCAAAGTTATCATCATTTTGTCCTGTGTGTGTGTGTGTGTGTGTTTGATTGGGTTTTTATTTTTTTGTTAGTGTTTCTTTGTTCTGTGTTTTGCTGTGCACGAGGTAGGAAGGAAGCTGAATGTAATCTATACATATAGAGATGTACATGTGTTCTAACAGTCGTGTTTGTGCATTTTCTTTTCTGCTGTTTAGCTCCAGATTTTTGTATTTTTCTTTACTTATTACCAAAGGGATAGAACTGTGGGAGTTTGCTCTGCTGTCTTTGGATGTGTTGTGAACGCTTTTAATAATACACTTCATGAGTTGATGAACGGTGTGATGGTCCACATGATACCGAGGAAGAGGAGCTGTGTGACGAATTTCCACAGAGGCTGATAATTAATCTGAAATCGTAGTTTTACTCAGAATATTTTTTGAGTACTCAAATTTTCCATTTCCTTTTTCCCAATTTAAACTTATTTAACATTCCTGTCGAGATAGAAGTTATTTTAGCTGTCGTAAATACCACCCTTAATAAAATATTGTAACATTTTTGAGATGTTACCAGCGGATGTGAGCTGCCTTGTGTGATAATGATGTCAAAATTTAGGTTCAAAGGGAACAATATAAACTCAGAAACCTATTCTGTGTTTTCCATGTCTTGTTGCCTCAAAGTAGCTTCATTCAGAGAGAAAACTAGATTGATTTTTACTTAAGATTAATCATTTTCAGTCGCACACAGACCACCAAACTTTGATTTTCCACAAGCCTTCTTCAGTCCTGATAACGCCACTTTGGCTGACCACTGCTGAGACCAAGGTGTACAATCATCTGACATACTGTGTGTGAAACCTGTGCCTTAGCTTCTTCAGTGTTGTGCGGTTGAATTCTTGAATGTTCTCTTAAACTGGTCAGTCTGGTTTTACTGACTCACGCTGACTCACGTCAAGACCAAATTCGTGCCCAAACAAGACCAAGATATTTTATGTAAGTTCTGAGGAAAGATCATTTGTTGTTTGAAAGAAAATATCTCAAGACAATTTTATAATCTGGTTGAAGTTTGAACTGATAATGGATTCTCTGTTTTCAATGCCAGCTTTTTGAATCAATATTATAGTCACTGTGTGGGTGTATACTGTACTATAGGGAACGTCTCACTGGAAATCACCCAGCTGGTTTTCTGCTGTAGTTTGAATTATTTTTGGTAGTTTGTGTATTTTTATGCAATAAAGAGTTTCTTTTTTTTGAACTGGCTACATTTTCTGACTTTGTTAATGTTTGATGAGAGGAAGCTTAAGAAAATTACTTTGTGTGCACCTAGTGTACCAAAGGTTTTATGATCCTTCTCCAGGCAATAAATATAATCTAGATTTTCACTGGCAACTGCATCAAGATAAATATCATATAAACACCTCAAACTCTAAAGGGAATCCAATCTACATAAAGTTTGGAGTTTTTGTTCACAGTGTTGTTGGAGTTGGGTGTAAACTTCAGTTGAAGTCTATATGCAAATGATGTTCCTGTCTCATTGTTTGCCACCACACATGCAAACACACAGAGGAACAGGGTTGATAAACAACACAGAGATCCACAGATGTGAGTCATAAATTGTGATGTGCACACACCCAGAGAGCCCCACCCTGGAACAGGCCTGGGTGACAATTAGACTTTGCTCAGCATGTCCTGACAGCTCTGGTTTCTCTGTGAGAGGAGTGGAGGGAGGTGGGGGGGGAGTGTGCGGGAGGCGAAGGGAAAGGGAGAGAAAATGACACGAGGGTGAGACATATGGAGAAAGGGAGGGAAGAGAAAGTAAAAGAAAGACGCTGGAGAAAGTGGGAGAGAAAGAAAACAAAAGTAATCAGAGGTATAAAAAGATAAAAGTTTTTACAGCACTGTTTCTTTAAATGGACTATTTAAACTCCCCAGACATTTTTAGTTTTCAGCACAACACCTCAGTACAATATTTCTTTTCTTGACGCTTTTCTTGACAAAGTGTTTCAAGTGTGTATTTTTAACAATTACAAAACAAAGGTCACATAATAAAACTGCAGTAAAGATTATTTTAATTTGCATTTAACTGGCAGAGCACTTTCTGATATATTTTTGTGACTATAAAACATCATAAAATAATCATCTGTAGAAGTCTTTTAATGTCTGCCAAACAGCACAAAACCCAACTGTGGTAAGACAATTATTTGTGACTAAGAAAAGCATCAGATCCTCACATTTGATGAGCTGGAGCTAGAAAACATACAAGATTTTTTTTACAACTCAAACAATTCCTAAAAACCACGGCCATGTATTATCAGAACAAATACTGGTAAGTCATCTTTTATTGTCCCAGAAATCAATTAATCAGTTATTTGTTGCAGCTGTAGTTAATATCACAGCTAAAATAAATAAAAAAGAATATCAGTCATAGTATTACTCCTCACTGAATCATATTTACTCTCATCTGCTGTTGTGTGTATCTGTGCAATACTGACCTCTTCAGTTCAAAAAATAGTGAACTTTTACAACTTATATTTAAAAACTCTCGATTAAAAACAGGCTTTTGATAAAGACACTTAAACAGAATAGCAACAAAAAAAGATATTTAGTGGTAGTTAAACTATAGTCATAAGTACTTGTGAAAAATGCAGTCACCACATTAATTATGGCATTTTTAATCTTTCTAACATGACAGTACCTTAGCTGCTTTAACAATAAAAAGTATCTCTATATTGTAATAATGTATGTTGAAACTACTGGTCTTACATGTTGCCAGATTGAAATAAAATTTTATTGAATAGCAACGAGAGGAGTAAAAAGCTCCCAGCAAAACATACAGAGCTGCAGGACAACAGTGAAGCAGCCGCTAGGTGGCACTGAAGAGCCAACTGAGTCTTAATGTGCAAATCAACAATTCTGCATGGAGGTTGTTACATGAATGTTTTCCACAAAGTTTCAACTTGGAGAGATGATGCATGAGCAGCAGCAGAGGTGAGTGTTTGTAGATTTAGCAAAACGGTAGAAACACTGCTGACAAGTTCAGTCAGTTATTGCATTAGTGTGTTTATTGTATTGTCTGCATGGCGAGCAGTGTCCTGACAGTGTCTACAACCTCAGCTTTGTTAACGTAACATTACTGTGTCAAGGTTTAGGTTTATTGTGATGCTGGATTGTTTTAACCCAAACTTTTGTCAATTTTGGACTAACTGCATGTTGTGTTAATTCAACCCAGGAAGATGGGCGGTAATTTGTTGCGTTTATTAACATTATATTATTGTAAAAACAACAAAATACATGACAAAATAAAATATTGAGTGAAAATCACAAAATGTGTACAACTAATAAAATATAGGGGGAAAAAACACAAAGTGCTAGCTAAAAATAAGACTATTTGTGAAAAGCACAAAATGTGGGGCAAAAACAAGCTAATTCTGGATAAATATAATCAAGTATTGGTAAAACCGATAAAAAGGCTGGCTAAAAATAGTAAAGTACTCGATAAATACCAGAAAAAGTCGAGTAAAAATGACCCATCTTCAGGGGTTAAATTAACCCACATTTTTAGTGCATGTAAATACACAGTAAGTTTCCCCACTGCCATAAAAATGAGACTTAACTGAACTCTTACTTAGTTTATTGTTTATTGTTTGTGTGTGGTTCTTCATGACCTCCACCAGAGGTCAGGCTTGCTCTGTGTATTACCTCCAGTGGCTCTTTGAACCCACACCTGATCAACACACATCTGCTCCTCTGTCCAGGTCAGCTTGAACTTTCACAGGTGTCTTTTTGTTTTTTAAATGTATGGCCTGAAAAAAGAAGTGTGAGACTCAAACTCTGTGAATTAAAGTCAGCCTGCACCCCTACACAAAGCTGCGTCAAGTGATTTTTCAGTGGGGGTTGGTTTCGATCCGCCTCCGAGGTGCTTTCCACTGAGAAGAAGAGCCAGAAGAACACTGAGATGTTCCTCTTCACAGTTCTCCCCAGGGTTCTCCCCGCTTGTTCTGCCACCTCATACCAGTACGGGGCCCCGAGGCTTTTGGGGCTCGGATGGAACGATCTGGGTTCAGAAGTCACTCTGAGGGACTGGCCACACTGTCAGAACACAAGAGACGTATGACTCGGGAGGACGTGTACAGGTATGTATCCTGAAGCTTATACATTAATGTAAAGAGGGAGAATTACCAGTGAATAGTTATGTAAATGGACAACATGTTGATGATGATCATAAACTCTTATTTAAGTTGTGGTGTGCCTTTTTAAATAGATGAGGAGACTACTGTCAACAGGAGCTATTAGGTAGAATACAGTAACTTAAGGCAGCTTTGATATTACACAATAAAGAGAGTAACATTAAGACTGGGGGAGGATAGAAAAAGACATGTGACAGGTCTGTGGGTGAAAGCACAGGTACATGTGTGGCATTTACACTAACCCAGTAAGGCCACTGCAGCTGTTTTAATGAAGCACATGCAACAGTGTGCAGTAATATTCAGGAACAAAAGTTGACGTCACTTTATTTGTTCTTTTTACAACGTGAAGGTTATAATCAGACAAAGTCACTGTGAGTCACATTCTTCCTTTTGCATATTTCTGGACAATGTTTAGCAATCGTTGCTTCCTTTACTGGAGAATGAGTCGAGTCTAATGTCATAAACAAAATTCCCTGAAATAAACTGTCCTCTTAGCCACAAAAAAACAGCAAATACAAATGATTACAGCCTTTTTATTTTTTTAACATATTTAAAAATTTTGCTTTGATGCTTTTTTAACATGTCTTGTGATATGTGTTAGTAGAACTGATGGCATACCTCAATTAAAGTAGTCCTGCATCGAAAATGTTGAAGTAAAAGTACTATCTCTGCTTTGTGTACTTATTTGATTTAAAAATATTACCACCTATGAGTGTGACACCAGTATTTATTTTATGAATACATTATTATAAGCTGATACTTAAGTGGTACGTTGATGCATAAACAGCATTTTTCTGTAACTTTACTGGCATTGCACGGTTTTGTATTTTTATCATTTTATCATTTGTTCATCATTACTGCAATTGTGAAATCCATTGCATTGTTAAATTTGGATTTAAAAAGCCAATATTTCCCTCTTAAATGTAGTGGATTACAAATAAAAGTACAGTACCAACATCTTAGGTTTGTAAATAAGAACAACGCTTGAAAAATTTAATTCCACCATCACAAATTGATATATAGACATATATATAAGACTGTTTGAGTTTCTGTGACACAACAGTTGTAGTGGCTCGTTGTCGTGTGTTTTAATGTGCAAGTGGGAATTCTTATTTTTCAAATCTGATACAAAAACTTCTTCTGCTAAACTGACTTAAATCTTTCCAGAATTACTCTGGAAATTTACAAAACACCAGCTTCACAGATCAGTGTGATGTTTGTCTGATACGGGGCATTTACTCAGCAATAAACTGAAGTTACCATGTGAAGATTTGGACAGCGAGGAACTGAACCACCTGGTGATCTGGAAAGGCAGAGTGGTCCAATTATTTCTTCTGGGGGTTTCCATGTATTGATCACTCCAGCCTGTGACTCAGTCAGCAGCATGTGACCCAGAGAGGAACTTTTTGAAAAGTTTGGAAAGTTAAACCATGTGCAGTGTTTGTAATAACCACATCAATAACCCCCAAACAACTCAAGCAGAACAGAGTTACATGTTTGTCCACGACCTCATTGTGTAAAGGTGACTTATGTTTGTTCAAGATCCGCCCTGTGATAAACGTCTGGATGAAGTATGAGTATTGAGCTTTAAAAGCTGAGTGAGCTCATTCCTCTTGAATGCCTGCTGTCAGGTGATTATTAGAGTTTCTGTTCTCTGCATGATGAGGTTGGAAGTTGAACTGTGGTTGCCAGTGTTTGGGCAGCACAACACAGAAGTAAGAGTCTTTCCACAAGGAAAGGAAAATAGAAAATGAGGAGTGAATCAGCACATAGCAAGAGGTAGATAAGACAACATGTTCGTCTGTGATCACTTAAATAAGAGCACCTTTGGTTCAATTTACATTTAAATTAATGTCAGTTTTCTACTTTGTACACAGTGTTTGTCATATTCAAACATCTGTTGTTAGATCTACTCGAGTTACCTGTAATCCTGACAGTATACTCCTATTAGAAAAGTTATATTTATTTTTAAATGTGATGGAGCAGGTGTTTCTGTGTATAATAGTTAACTGACAAATATTGTAAGTGAACAATTTAACACTATTCTCCATTTAATTTCATACAAATAACAATTCTCTTACACACCTATCCTGAATAAGTTATGAAATGTGTGCACAACAAACTAAAAAGCATGGACTACAAGAATCCCTGTATACGTTAACACTATTTTTATATCTTTGATTCAGAATCAAACACACAAAAGAAGTGAGTCCATTCATGCAGTCTTAGTTTCATCCATGGTTCTTTCACCTGCAACGTGAGCAGGTCAGGATGTGAGACAGAGATGTTGTAGATTTGTGACGGCTCTGCTGCTGTAGCTTCTCGATTGGTAGACCGCAGTAAAACTGTTGGTCTTCTTCACTGGTGTCTTATTCAGTGATTATAAAACTTGTTAACCACCATAACCCACATGTGCACTGAGGGATGTGTGAGTTGAAAGATATAGAGTTTTAGCTTCTTTGACAGACTGGATGTTGGGTGATGGAAAGATGGTTTCTGTTTGATTAAAAACAAAGAAAAAACCATTGTGTAGCCACATGTGAGACAGAACTGAACCAAAAGTCAATGTTGTCTTTGTGTATTGTTATGCTGAAGTCTAGATTTCCATTAGCTTTAGGAAAATGTGGGTTGCATTGTTTCCTATAAGAGAAAATACTTTTTGTTTTTGTGATTTAGATGAGATTGAAGACTGTTTTAATGCTCATTATACTATGATTTAAGGGCTATATTAGTGCTTTCATTTCTGATGAATTCTCCTGGATGAATGGCTATTAAAACTTTATTTGTTTTTCTGGGAAGAGAACTTTGTCGCAGAAATTTATTGCAGTGCGTGGTGCTGGAGACAAACTTCTGCTTCTGCAATGAACTGTCTGTGGCAAAAAAAGAGAAGTCATGTTCCTGTTTGACAAAATGTACATGCAGCTGTGTTGTTTTTGGTGTTATATATGTCTCTGTGGGCTCTCCAATGTACTAACTATTGAAAGAAAGAAACAGAGTGAGAAAATGTGTCCTGGAGCAAGGCATCCAATCCTCTTAGCCCCAGAAAGTCTATTTTTCAGCAACATCAGAGCAACAACAGTCAAAGCTGGATCACATCACCATCAGTGCAGGAGCTGTAGTCATCTAACCTTAATTCTACAAATAAATACATAACATGCAGCTAAGCTTGCGCTTCACATCAAGTGGCGAGCTTTCCTTTCGTTTTCCTGACTCAGTTGCTGAGGCCGGTCTCACAGCAGGTTAATGATTTATTTCTAAGGCTGTCTCATCATGAAATAGAGTATGACGCGACCTGTCTGTCTCCCTCAGTGACGCTCCTTTGTGCTCAGTAGGTGGGATATGCTTTTCAGTATTGACTCAGACAGATGGAGCGCCCCCTGGTGGCGATCAGCAGTAACTACTCCCCAGGTTTGTGACTGAGAGAGAGAGAGAGAGAGAGAGAGAGAGAGAGAGAGAGAGAGAGAGAGGAAAATGGGTGGACGGAAAGTCCCCGTGTGGAAATCCCCTTGACTTTTTCCTTTTTTTAAAAAAACTATCGTTAGCGGACGTGTGTAGTCTTTTGAAAGGCTTCGCAAAGCTGCGAGGGCTCCAAAATAGATCTGATACTGAAGGGAAAGAGAAGGTTGAATGGCGCCGAGGACCGCTGCGGTGAGGCTGAGTGAAGTGGCTGAGAGAGGACTAGCCTGAGCATCCGGGAGGCTTTGTTATTACCCCCCGACATATTACACAGGTAAGACACCAGTCCTCCCTCCTTGTGCCTCCCTCCCCCCTCCTCCATGTGGACAACATTTCTCGACCAGGCAAAGGGGGGTTGAGACTTAGCGGGTACATCAGCGTTTGGGGCCTTGAGTAATGTATGGTCGTGTTTCTGGGGACATGGAGGAAGCTTGAAGCCTGCTCACGACAGTGGCTTTGACAGCCATTGTTTACAAAGACGTCACCCTCGAGCGGATAACGGGGCATTTAAACGGCCAAATGTAGCGTCGGCGCCGCCACACTGTGTCGATACCCGCCGCGAGAGACGCGATTGAACGCTACATTGTTTCAAAGGTAGTTGTCATTGGAATTACGTAAGCCTTTAACGTCAGCAAAGTCTCCTGTTATTGTGTTTTTGTGTTGCCAGCCATCCTAAAACCGCAGCGTCCACCACCGAGCCGCTGTCTGTCTGTGCCCCGGAGTCTGTGACAGCGCGCACACACACATACACACACACACACAGCACACTAAACGATTCGTGTCAACACTGACATCCAGGTGTCTTCTCGTCTGGTGCCTTCATGTGACTGACTAGCCCTTTAGCACGGCCTAGTCTGTTGTTGCACCTGCTGCTGCTGCTGCTGCTGGTGGTGGTGTTTGGGTAGTAAAAGGCACAGAGGCCACTGTGAGCTCAGCTGTTGGTGAACTTAAACAACAGTGCCCTGCTCACTGACTGACTGACTGAGTGGCAGCTTCACGTGAGGATGTTGTTGGAAGTTTAAAAGTCAGCAAAAAACTCCAGGCCTACGTGCTGACCATCACTTCCTACATCCTGATCTTGTGTGTGCTCTTCATTTTGGGTGAAGTGTTCCTTTAGCCACCACTATACCCTCCTCCTCTCAAACACCTTTGAGTAGTAAGTATCAAAACTGTCCAGAACTAAAAGTCAGCATCAAATGTTTGGTCATATTGTGAAAGTTTAGGTGTGATGTTAAACTTTGATCTCCCTCTGCACCAAAGTCCTGATATACCACAGGAATATAAATTCTTCCCAGCTTCTAACCAAAGTGTTGACGCAGGTCGACAGCTGGCGAGGTGTCGGCGGCGAAGGAAGAGGAGGAGGAGGAGGCCTTGTGACCTTCCCGGCAGCCTGGGAAACTCTGGGTGGCCTTCAAGTTAAAATCTGGAAAACACCAGTTTATTGTCGGGAGGGCTTTGAGCTCAGTGGGACACTGGGACGCCCTGTTGGGGGAAACTCTCAAAAACCATCAAGACAAAAAAGGAGAATTAAGAGAACAAACAATAATACAAAGAGGTTTTTGTGTAGTTTATTCAATTTGGCCCTGTGAACAAAAAAGCACCAAACAGCCTCCACAGTGGAACTATCTGTCCTGTGTGATGGGTGGTTTCCCGAACAAACTGTAAATTAACTTGTGTCTTGAGTCCCAATTAATAAGGAAGGGGAATCTCCACTGAAAATTTCCCACCAGTGCCTCTAATCTGTTATTTTGTACTGCTGTGAAATAACATGTCCTCTCCCCTTCTCTCCATCCAGATTCCACGTTGTTTGGGCATCGGTGGTTGGTGCCTCCTCCTCCTCCTGTCCTCCTCGTTCCTCTTCCTCCCCTCCTTCCATCCACCCGGCCACCCGTCCACCATGTCGCAGGGTCAGAACTTCCTCCCCAAGTTTCTGTTTGTCTCCAACCTGCTGAAGGCGGTGAAGATCCGTCAGCGCGTGCCCAACGACGTGGTGAAGCCTGCTGCCAGCGGCGGCCTCATGCACCACCTGCGGGGGATGCACCGCTACACACTGGAGATGATCGCCATGAACCACTTCCCCCAGGCCTTCAGGGAGGTGGTGCAGGCCGCCATCCTGGACCGAGCCATGCAGGCGTCGTTGGAGCAGGAGAAGAAGCTCAACTGGTGTCGGGAGTTGAAGAAGATGGTGCCCTTACGCACCAATGGTAAGAAAGAATACGCCGATGGTTTTATTGCTCTTTGAAGTTTTATTACAGGTTTGAATTTGTGGTTTAGGAGCTGAAGCAGAAGCTTTATACAAACAACAGGAACATGTCAACAGAACCTATAGGCTGTTTCTCCTTGATTTGAGGAACTGAAGCCATGTTCATCGCTCTCAACAGAGGATGTGTTGTGCTTTTGTTTCATTTTCTATCACAGGGAACGTGTGTATTTATGACTCAGGGCTATATGATATGTAAATTCTGAGATGTCATTACTCACAAGCAGGGTTACTGTAAATGACAACAGTCAATTGACACAGGTTCCGCTTTCACATACACTCATATAGCAGCCCCCTTTTTTGGTTTTCACTGTGCTCAGTTTATCTTGCTGCGAAGTCATGTTTTCTGTTACGTTGATGTTGTAATGCGGGAACATCCCGGGGTAGACAAACATTTAGAAATGGGCCTGATTAATTCTGATCACTGCTTGGTACTGGGAAATTTCACAGGCGTCACTCGCAGGACGGTCGATGATGTTTCAGACCCGACTATTTCCACAGTTTTTATTTACAACATTAGGGGTATGTCCCCTCTTTTTCTGTGTAGGTGTGTGTGTAAGGAGTGTGATCTGAAAAAAAATTACATAACTTTACCTTAAATTCCCACCTTCCACACTGATGTAGGTTTGTGTCTTTGTGGCTGTGAGATGTGTCACAGCTCATTGGGCCTTTTGTTCAATCACATGTGACCAAATCCAGCTGTGTGTGTGTCTTACAGTCTCTGGTGGCCTTTAAATATCTATATATTTGTAATAGGTCATGCACATCTGGTGTGTACATCACATCTATTTTGAGGTGAGGGGAAACAAACAATCTGAATCAGCTTTAGCAACAGGAGCAGGAAATGGAAATCAAGTTTGTCTTAAATGTGAGTTTCCAGAGGAACTGTTTGTTGCTTTATTTTTCTCATGTGAGAATTTCCGACATTGATTTGGTCTCAGAAATTCCTTTGAACATTTACTGGATGGATGAGGAACTGACAGGATGTTGTGTGTTCAGGGTCCCTTAGCCATGACTAAAGGAGTTACTGTAACCAGTCATCAGTTCATAGTTCCTGTGCAGAAAGACCCCTGAACTGATGACAAACTCTTCTGACTTCTGCTGCCAGTAAGTTGGATGGAATTTCCTGGCTTGCGAAGATGATGTCATAAAGATGAGACAGACTTTAGAGCCTGGACCGTCTAACTCTGAAGGACCCAGACGTGACTTTGAGCAGAGGACGGACAACACACATACATACACACACACACACACACGCAGGGAGGACTGACTGACTGCTGCTGAGTCACTGGAGCTCAGCAGATACACACACACACGCACACACGCACACATGCACACACAAAACGTGAGACAGAAGAAGTCCATCAGCGAACATCCAACACTGTTATCAGTCTCCACATCATCTTGGACTTTAAATTTACGCATTAGCCCAAATTCATTTTTCTCAAGTCGTCGTCTGTGTGAATTTTCTGAAGGTTTAAATCTCATTTCAGTTTCCTAAAACCCGACTTCATTACAGGGCGCGACTGAGAGAAATAGAACTGACCGTTCGTTAAAACAAAGCAGCCTCATAAAACGTCCCCTCCACGGCTAATAAAATAACAGCTCCACATCCGTCCTCCTGTTTTCACACAACTTTTCCGCCCAGTGAAGAAGCGCGTTATCAGGATTCAGTGCGTCTTCTGTCTTCAATGTCTAGGATGCATCCGAGGGTTTTTCCCAAACAGCATCCCATGTCTGTCATGTGTCCCCATCAGGCAGGATTTGTTCAGCTGCAATACACTGACTCTATATACTGTCGTAGCACACATACACTGCCTCAGTACTCTGTTTCTGTTGTAGTATATCCACATTATTTGGTATTAAATTCTCCACTTCTTGTCAGTGCAGAAGCAAAAAAATAAAATAAAAGCTTGTGTTGGACTAGTTTCAGTGGAAGCACAGCATTGCAAAAAAACAAAAAAACAACTTGTGCTGTCACCTGGACGGCAACCAAATAAGGTTAAGTCTAGTCCCACGCTTGTGTGCTTTCAGGAAGTGTCCCAGCTCGCCACCGAGGAAGTGTCTATATTTAGACTTGACGGGACCAGCTGACCGTCTTTCATCTCCAGTCGTTAGGCACCTCATCTCAGGGTCAAAAACCTGTGTGTCTCTGTGTGCACAAGAGGACGTGATTATGCATGTGGACATTTGTGCCAGTTCGTGTACGTCTGTGTGTGTCTCTGCCTTCTCGCGCTAGAGAGCTGTGCATTTTATGTTTTTGTTGAGTGATGCAAGAGCACCGAAATGCAACAACAGCTAGCTCGTCTGAAAAAGAGAGGAGGAGGATTTTTTTTATTTAAGTACAGTGGGATGTTTCTTGAGCTGAATGAAAACAACTGTATTTCAAACACAGATTATGTTGGTTAAAAAAAAAATCTAATCAGAGCTTGGCTTGTGGCATACATAACTCTCTTTGCTGTTACTTCTTGTAACAACACTTTGGAAAGTTTACGTTGTATGCAGCAGGATCATACAGACAAAGGTGTGTATGCTTTTGACATGTGAGCTACTTCCAGGTATACGTTTTTGGATCGCAAAGGTAGGCAAAGTATATGCACATGAAAGTGAACTGGTGTGCGTTTGTGCATGTGAGGGCACATGTTATCTCAGTGTGCTCATTAATCACAGCCTTCATCGGGTGTTGATAGCTGTAGTTAAAACGATCACATTCCACCCTGTCCAAGTCACGCCCCTGTGGAAAGTACAGGACCAGCTGAGTAGCATTGATGAGTCGGGATCATAGGGGAACACACACACACACATGCACAAAAGGCAGAAGTTAAGCATGGGGAAATTCCTGTGTTTAGTGTGGCAACAGGGTTTTTCAGAGCTACACACATTGACAAATATGGACTCTCCTGTTTCACAATGAGAAAAAGGCACAGCTTTGCTAAAGGAGACTAAATAAAATTCCAGAGTTTTTAGCCTCTCTCACACACACACACACACACACACACACACACAAACCTTTTGAGCCTTCATCTCTGTGGACAGTAAAATAAGAGGAAGCTGCTTTTTTATGCAAAACCAGACAACAAATTGCTGTTGATCCTCTGTCCAGATTTATCCTGTAAATGATTTAAATTGTCCAATCCTGTGCTTCAGGTAAATTCTTCTTCTGGGTAAAGATTTAGCTTCGTCTCCAGCATGCGTGCACTGTTACACATATGAGGGTCATATAATCGTCTCCAGAGCAGATAGTGTGACAACCGGCCCGGCAGCTTGGAAATCCCCAGACTTTTGTTACACTTGTGTGTGCGCACAGCAATAGTCCATTGTGTACGCTGTGTGCGCATAGCATTTGTATATGCGTGTGCATGTGGTCATGCACCATTTTAGAACTTTGTGTCCCATGTTACAAAATCAACGAGCCACAGCGCTAACAGCATATGTGTTTGCTTGCCTCCTCTGTGTGTGTGTGTGTGTGTGTGTGTGTGTGTGTCTACAGGAGATGGGAACTGTTTGCTCCATGCAGCCTCTCAGTACATGCTCGGCGTTCAGGACACAGACCTGGTCCTTCGGAAAGCTCTCCACGGTGTTTTGAAGGAGACGGACACTGGTGTCTTCAAAGCTCGCTTCCAAGCAGAGCTGCTCCAATCCCAGGAGTTCACCCAGACTGGACTCCGATACACCACCATGGTATGAAGATGAGGCTCGATCCGAGTCTTGTCCATCACTTTGCGTTGAGATTATTACTAAACAGCAGAAACCACACGTCAAACATAAGCCACAGTAAATTCTCAGTCTTTGCTTGTGTCCTTTGCATCCTTGTAAGCAACAAGTGAATAAATGTAAATATATTTTTGGTTTCAGAATGAGCTCAGATTCTTCCCCTCATTTTCCTACATGTAAATGTTTTTCCACTGTGCACAAGTTTACACCATAACTCTTTACCTGTGTCCTGTTGCAGAACTGGGAGGAGGAGTGGGAGAAGATTGTGAAGATGGCGTCTCCGGTCTCCAGTAGCAACGGCCTCCAGTTTGACTCCTTGGAGGACATTCACATCTTCATCCTCTCCAACATTCTTCGCAGACCCATCATCGTCATCGCAGGTACTCACTCATTGCAAAGTGGGTTTATTTCTCCTTGTTAGCCATCAAAGGCTCACTGATCTTGTATCAGCATGTCGTTCAGGGATCAAGAAGGTGAAGATATTTCCTTTGTTTTTGAAGCCTTCACAGTGTTTGAGCTCACTGTGCTACTTCCTGTTGATCTTGATAGGGAATGAAAAGTGGATACTGTTTCTCTCGCCTTTGATTTTACACAGGAACATGATTATAATGAGTGCACAGAGAAGTTATATTTCAGTGGTTTACAGGCAGTTATTTTTTAAAACGAGAAGTAACTCTTAAATCGCTGTTCTTTCAACAGACCAGGTGGTCAGGAGTATGAAATCTGGCTCCTCCATCTCTCCTCTGAATGTGGGTGGGATTTATCTGCCTCTACACTGGCCGCCCACAGAGTGCTACAAATACCCGATCGTGCTTGGCTACGACTCCCAACACTTTGCACCCCTCATCACCATCAAAGACAGCGGTCCAGGTAGGAAACACACAGAAACACACAGTTGGAAAATTGGAAAAGGAGAAGGAAAGAAAGATGGCCACTCACCTTTTTTTTTTTTTTTTTTTTTTTTGTACGTCTTGATCTGAATTTTCCCAGAAATCCGAGCGGTACCGCTGATCAACCCGAGACGGGCGGGCTTTGAGGAGCTGAAGGTTCACTTCCTGATGGAGAAGGAGCAGCCACAGAAAGAGAGGCTTCTCAAAGACTACCTGCAGCTGATAGAGATCCCTGTCATTGGCTTGGGTCACGACACCACGCGGATCATGAAAGCTGCACGGTAAGTTGTAGGTTATTGGTTCTGTCCTGCATGTGGACAAAACGGAAATGAAAACGTAAAAGACTGATATTCCCAGTTGTAGATCATGGACACAATGCAACTTAGGATTGCACTTTTTGGATGTAGTTACTGAGGTTAAGCTTTTGAAACTTCGCTAACACTGTAATAACTTTGGATCGCACCAATAAAGAATAAAATTACAAATATTACACTTTGTCTCTGTCCTAAGGCTGGATGAGGGCAACCTTCCTGAGGACATGAACCTGATGGAGGACTACCTGCAGCTTGTCAACCATGAGTACCAGCGCTGGCAGGAGGACAAGGAGCAGGCGTGGGCCGCCCAGCCACAGCGTCCACCCCCCTTCTCCGTCTCCCAGCTTTCTCTCATCGAGATCCGTTGTGCCACACCGCGATGCACCTTTTATGTCTCTGTGGACACGCAGCCTCATTGTCACGAATGCTTTGAAAAGCGACAGGCCACCACCGGCGGAGGAGCGAGGATAGAGGGGGTGGTTCAGACCAAGGGAGGAGGCTTACAAGGTGGGGTAGGAGTGATAGGGGGGTCAGAGACTGAAGTGAGCTCCAGAGCGGCCCGAAGCAGCAGCCCCCCATGCTCCTCATCTGGGAGAGGGGTGGTGTTGTCAAGCCCCCGCTCAGCCCCACCCACCGCTCCCAGCCTCAGCCTATACAGTGAAACTCACGCCATGAAGTGCAAGACACCCGGCTGCCTCTTCACCCTCAGTGTGGAGCACGATGGACTTTGCGAGCGCTGCTTTAACTCCAGGCAGAACCACGGACCCCCTGGAGCTGGAACGGCTGCTACAGGACTCCCAGGCCCAAATGGGGGGCCTACTGTTCCCCATCCAGCCCAGGGCTCCGGCTGGACCCAGTGGGGGGGCTGCGAGACAGAGACAGAGCGATGCAGCATGTGCAGACAAGAGGCGTTCAGGATATTCAATGGACTGTGTCCCCCTTGCATGCAGAGACAGCAGGCTCCAGAGAGGGGAGAGCCACAGCAGAGCAACCCCAGGACTGAGGCCTCATCTTCAGCCTGGAGCCAGGCCAGGGACACTGAGCGGCCATGCCTCACCCTAACCCCAGGCCACACCTCAGCCTGGCAGGCCCCTCTGGCGCGGCCTTGTAAAAGATCTGGCTGCCAGTTCTTTGGGACGCCCGAGAAGTTGGGTTTCTGCACTATTTGCTATGTAGACTATCAGACCAACCACCGTAAGTTCTGCAACTACACTTGTAAACTTCTGTCATGTTACTGGGTTTCAGATAAAGAAAATGCTTCATCAAAGCATTAGAGATATTTCAGTTACTAACACCATCAGTTTGTAGTGACTGTCATGTGATGCTTAAATGTCAAATCATATGGCACATTGCTGAGGTTGGCCGCCATCTTTTCCAGACCTGACTCCTCCCCCTGCGCCGGTCCAGAGCCGGCACGGTTTGGAGACAGGCTTCCAGAACGCCTCGCGGTGTCGTGGGCCTGGATGTGGTGCAGTTGGAAAGGCAATGCTGGAGGGCTACTGCGATAAGTGCTACGTCAAAGAGCAAAGTGCACGGCTCAACCAAGTGGCACATCGCACACCACACTCCCCTCCAATGGTCATGGTAGGTCACCTTTTCCATATGTGTTTATGTCTGACCCTTTTATTGTTTTTGTTTATTTGTGATCTCTGTAACTTTTGCAATAACCTGCTACTCTATACTTGTGTTTCAGTCACTAATTGAATTTTCTGTCATTTCTTTCCCCCCCTCTCTCTTGCTCCGTAGCGTGACCGAGCAGCTAAACCTAGATCTTCTCAGCAATCCCAGACCCAGACCCAGACTCAGTGCCGGCGGAGTGGCTGCAGTAATGTGTCCCCGGGTTGCACAGACCTCTGCCCAGAGTGCCACACGCGT